>JAVTVY010039197.1:0-166475 GCA_036873755.1 Hanleya hanleyi | reverse complement strand
ATGCGACTCGCATTTTACGGCATGCGACCGTGGTTAATTCACTCACGGGTTACCGAGCAGTGGTTCCGTCCATGTTTGCAGATGGCGACGACAACGATGGGCAACGCCAGATCCTGAAAGAGTTCACAGAAGCGGTCCTCGACAGAGTGCACGGAGGTGTCATCACTCACCACTACTGGACTATGACAGCCATCCTTGATGCTCGGGCTATGGACCACGAGCGCTCACGCCGCAACCAGCGACGGCTGGTTGGCCTAGTAATGGTCTGTGCCGTATTGACCCTGACGCTGTGGCATTGACAGTGGGACCTCAACATAAATACGAGGGTCAGACACAGTGTGCGTCATTCACCGTTCGTCATTGGATCAACCATGTCACCGAGGGACCTGACCATAAATACGAGAGACAGTCAGAGGGTGTGTCAGTCACCGTTCATCATTGGGTGAACGATGTCACCAGTTCTACGAGCCATCCTTCCCCTTACACCCCGGGTGGGGTTACACGTCTATGAAGATAAAGTCATCCTCGTGGAAGACCGTGGAAATGTTTGCTGGTCGCGCGCTGAGACCGTATCGAATACGGTTACGCTACACCGTGACGGCTGGACCAAATTTAGACGGGTGTTGAGTGGTGAGCTCGACGGTAACCTCATCCACATAGACAATGCCACCTACGTACACCGTGGACCCTTCTTCCCACGCCTGGGCCGTTACCAAGACCCTCCGCGAGGCTTCACCCTAGACCCCGATCTGTGGACAGCCTTCGAGAAAGTGGTGCCTATTGTGGACCAGCTGTTTACACCGGACGAGCGATCATCAGACGAGTTGGAGTGGGCTCGTGCCCTGAGAGAAGCGGCGGCAGAACCCAATGAACAAATTTCTAGCAATGAAGCGGAGACAGACGACGATGCCATTGATTACCCGGCTAGACTCGGTGACATGACCACCCGATCCTTTGATCTCACGGGGTTCTCCCTATAAATACGAGAGACACTCAAATCTGGTATCATTCACGTACTGACCATGACGGAGCATATAATACTGGCGTATCTCAGCTTGACCCCCGAGGTTTTCCTCCACGTTTATGCGGGTAAGGTCGATATCATGGAGGAGGTGGGAGACATCTGTGATGCAGACCCTACACAACCGTGCCCGGCCCACATTCGTCTGTCCCAGGAGGGCTGGACCAAATTCAAACGGGTGTTGTCTGCTGAACTGGACGGCGACCTCATCCACTTGTGTCACGATGTGTACATCCGACGCGGCCCTTTCTTTGCTCAATTGGCTCGGCTAGATGGGGTACAGTGCATTTTACCCTTCACCCTGATCTATGGTCTGCATTGGAAGATGCCGTGGTAGATGTGGATCAAGTGCTTATCAAGCGGTCATCAGACGAGTTGGACTGGTCATTTACCATGGGCAATGTGCTGGCAGAAGCCAACGAAGAAAATCAGAAAGAAACTTCGGCCCAAGATATACCCGTTATAAATAAACGATAGAGCCAGGGTCCATCATCATTTGTCACCATGAAGAGCTGGGAGAAGGTGTTGGATAACTTATACTACAGTCCCGACAGTCCGGCGGCCTATAGTGCATTGACGGCTCTCTATCGAGCAGCCAAACCCTAGGGGATACAACGTGCTCAAGTCCGAGATTGGTTAAGAAAACAAGATACCTATACCTTACATCGAACTGCCCGTCGCCATTTTTTACGGAACCGGGTTATCGTGGGAGGACTAGATGCCCAATGGCAAGCGGATTTGGTCGATATGAGCGCCTTTGCCAAACACAACGATGGGAATCGGTATATCTTGACGGGCATTGATATCCTGTCGAAGTATGCGTGAGTGGTACCCATCCGGACGAAAACGGAGGCGAATCTCGTAGCGGCGTTCAAGGACATCTTCAAGACCGGGCGCAAACCCATCTATTTGCAAACCGACGAAGGCACGGAATTCCTCAACAGACCGTTCCAACAGTTTCTGAAAGCCAAGAAGGTGTTTATCTTCCATACGTACAACGAGACCAAGGTTTCCGTGGTGGAAAGGTTCTACAGGACATTCAAAGGCCGCATGTATAAATATTTCACCTATAAGAATAAAAGGCGGTACATCGATGTTCTCCCGAAACTTGTGAGTGGTTACAATCGAGCCTATCACCGGAGTATAGAGAGACCCCCTTTTACCGTGACCCAACGCAATGAAGCCCAAGTCCGGCGTGTCTTGTATCCCCGGCAATCGCAGCGAACGACGAAGGAGGTGTACAAGGTCGGGGACCCTGTACGGATCAGTAAAGTCAAAGGTCAATTTGAGAAAAGTTTCTTGCCCAACTGGAGCGATGAGCACTTCCTGATTGAACGGCGCCTACCGCGACAGCAGCGAGTCTATGAACTGGAAGATCTTCAAGGGGAACCGTTGCTAGGGACGTTTTACGAGATGGAATTACAGCCTGTCGTAAAAAGACAGTAAGACTACTACACGGTGGAGTAGATTTTGAAAACGGAACGTCGACGTGGCAAACTGTTTCATTTCGTCAAATGGCAAGGCTGGCCCAGTTCCTGCAATTCCTGGGTCGCTTCCAATCAGATGAAACGACTATAAAGCCAGACAACACTGCCGTCATCCTTCATTCCACGTTCGACCACAGTGCTATGGACAAACAGCAGCTGCCTCTGAACACAGCGTCTCCCAAAACGCGCAAAGCGCAAGTGGGCTTTGTGATGATAGTGCTAACCCTGCTGAGTGTGTTGTACGGAGGTGTGTTTTACGACGTAGCCTATGTCAGCACGCTACTTAACCAACTTAGAACACCAGCCACCAGTCAAACCAGTCTACAGATAGCACCAGTCAACCCCGTATCGAGCCCAGACATCACCACCACCACACCCCGTGTACAAGCCACATCGAGCTCCACACCAAGTAAACAGCCCACACCTACACCAAGAACACCCACTACGTCTGAAAACCCACGGAATTTCATCCCTCACAGTGAACAGACAACGACGACCGACGTTATACCAACCACCATCATCACTCACAGTGAACAGACAACGACGACCGACGTTGTACCCACCACCACCACTCCAGTTCACTCGTACCAAATTTACAAGAGCGGGTTACCACGAAAGCGCATACAGCTCGAACCATGGACCCTCGGTGGCAGCATCCCTTCACTTGCGTCATCGCAGGACCGACGGGCTCCGGCAAAACGCACTTCGTCAGGAAGCTCCTTCAACACGCCGACAGCATGATCACCCCACCCATTGCCCGAGTCGTGTGGTGTGACGGAGAATGGCAGGCAGCGTATGCAGCAATGCCCCACATCACGTTCGTGGAAGGCCTACCTAACCTGGCCGATTTGGAACCCGACACCTTGGTGGTTCTGGATGATCTCATGACGGAGACGGATGCGCGGGTCACCCAACTCTTTACCAAAGGCAGCCATCATCGACGGCTCAGCATCATCTACATTGTGCAGAATTTGTTCAGTAAAAACAAAGAACATAGGAACATCAGCTTAAATGCCCACTACCTGGTGGTCTTCAAAAACCCGAGAGATACCACTCAACTGCTGCACCTGGCGAGACAGATGTATCCCGGCCGCACACCGTTTGGAAGCCTTCAAAGATGCGACAACCCCTCAGCACGGGTATATGCTCTTCGACCTCAAGCAAGCCACCCCCGCCCACCTTCGACTACGGACCGGCATCTTTCCCGGAGAGACCCACCACGTGTACATGCAAAAATAATGTAAACACACCCACAGTGGCTCCCCCAGCTGGAGTGTGTGTTTGATGATGGGGATAATAAAAAGAATTAATACCACAGCATGGTTGACTTTGTCTGTGTTCTCTGAGGTAGATAAAAAGAGCAGAGTTGTGAGTTCTAGCATTAGTTGTACATGATGTCTGCGCGAGTACGGAAGCACGCCCAGACGCTCCGTGTATTGAAGACGGCCCCACCCGAGTTGGTCCGAACCATTGTACGCGGTGCGGACCCTGATATTGTACGCTGTCTGTGCGAGATCGGGTACAACCTGTTAAAAGGCAACGTACCACTGACTCCGGCTCAGAAGACCCAAGTTGACCAAGCATAAGACAGGTCTCCGAACCCTAGCCCAAAAGCGAGTCTCTCAAACACAAAAGAAAAAGGTGTTACAGAAAGGCGGCTTTCTCGGGGCCATCTTAGCACCGTTGGCCGCTTCCGTGTTGGGTCCAGTATTGGGTGGACTCTTCGGCCGACAATGAACCACACGAAAAAATGGTCCTCGTCGAACCACGGTTCCTTCAAAACCTCCAATCGCCCTACCCTGTCCCACCTACGGTGAAGACCATAAACACCCTCGATGAAGAGATGCAACAGATCTTACAAAGACCGGGGTTAAGCGACAGTGAGAAAGTACAACGGTACAATGAGACGCTTCAACGATACATGACGTTCATGGACCAATACAAAACCCTCTCTACCGCAGCACCACCACGTGACACACCGCCGACCTCAGCACCGCTCCAACAGCCGCCATTACCAGGGGTATCACCCACAGCCCCACAGTGGGTCGAAGACGAAGTGCTGAAGAGTGTACCTGCATCGTTTAAGAAACAAGCTGGCCTGGTATTACAACGGATGAAACAGAATCCTAACATGACTTGGAATGATAAAGGCGAACTCCTGGTACAGAATCAGGTGGTCCCCGGGACCCACATGACGGATTTAGTGAATGACCTGATGCGTCAACGCAGGTCGCACACAGATCCTCGAGGATGGGTGGTCTTCGCTCAAGGCTTGAAAGACATGCATGTACCGCAGGAATTGGTGGGGAATCCCCAGCGCTGGGCCTGGATGCAGCGGACCCAGCAATCGCCGAGTGGCCCACTACCTTCTTGGAAAGCCGAGTGGGAACCGGAGTCACCCCCCAAAACACCACCACAACGGGCACCTTCTTTTCAGGACTTTAAAAAACCACCCTTGATCAAGACACCCCACATCTCCAGAGCCGTGACACGTAGCAAGTCACCGCGACGATCACGACGCCGGACACAACCGCCCAAGGCCTGGCACACCTATTAAAACCAACAGCAGCAGCAGGACAGCTCAGTCGCCATGTTTTACCTCACCCTACCCAGTAACACTTCGCTGGATGTGTTTCCTGACAACACCTTGGCCAAGTACGTCACCCAGTTACCGCAACCGTTGCATTTACCTGGACGGTGAGAATGTGGCCTCGTGGATATGCAATACCCTTACTCGTGGTACAACGTGCGAGCCAATGAAGTGTGGGACGAGGTGACCTACGAAGGCAAAAACACCCGACTCACCCTCCCCGAAGGCCAATACGATACCTCCAAGGAGTTCATGCAGGGGCTGACAAGACTGTTGCATTATAAGGCTCTACGGGAGGTCATGAATGTTTCAAAACCCATCAAATCCTTTCCCTTCAAGAATCACGTGGACTTCGATTACAACGCACACAACGACAAGGCACAGATCCTCCTCACCGCCAACGTGAGTGTCCTATCCTACAGCAAATGCTGGGTCTCGCTCACGCGACCTACACGGGTCCATCCGAGGACCATGGCCAGATCCCGATGGATATGAAGTCGGGTATGTACGGACTCGACAACCCCATCGTGGGCGATATCAACACACCTCTGTTACGGGCGATCCCCATTAAAAAGACGTATGGAGATCAAGTCACCCACAGTTTCACTCACATGCTCTACCTACCCGTACGACATCACGGTGGATATAAGAGATGACACGGGACGACCAGTGGCATTCGAAAGAGGAAAAGTGGTGCTGACAGTTCATTTTCGACAAGCACGTGCTCCCCACTTTGTATAATGAAGGTCCCTTACGAGTGCGATGCACGCAGCTATATGGACTATTATGCCCAACAGGCCGGGGTGGCCGTCCCGTCTTTAATGGTGCACGCATGCAACGAGGACATGGGCTGGGGAACATACTCGGGAGTATCGTGAAAACGTTCCTGCCCTTGGTGACGCGTGGGGTGAAAGCAATCGGCAAACAAGCGGTACGCGGTGGACTGCAAGTGGCCGGTGATGTCTTGGGGGGTACGGCACCCAAAGAAGCCTTGAAACGGCGGGCCAAAGAAGCGGGAGGCGTGTTGGTGGCCAAAGCACAACGCACCGTAGGGAATAAAAGACGTACACCACCGAGACCACGCACCAGTCGACGATCGACCCAGCGACGACGCACATCGAAGACCCAGGATATCTTTTCTTAAACATGTCCTTGATCCACGCCCCTGCCCCTCCACCAACAGTGAATTTGATTTGTGGACCGTGCTGCCCACACATACCAGTGCCGAACATGGATTATGGGTGGAGCATCTCCCGCTCTCCAGCATCAACGAAACAGGGCCCATCGAGTTCACCATCAGTAATGCGGATACGGCCTATGTGGATTTAGCCCATACGTACTTGTATGTGAAAGCCAAGATCGTCAATGGGGATGGGTCCAGAATCATCCAAGCTGCAACGGTGGGCCCGACGAATCTCTGGCTGCAGTGACTCGACCAACACGTACCCCTATCGAACCTACATCGAGACACTGTTGTCGTATGGACGAGAGGCTAAAAAATCTCAGCTGACAGCCGCTTCATTCTACCAGGACACAGCCGAGCACATGGACACGGTGGGCAATGAAGGATATAACAAACGGAAGGCTTTCACTGCGAACGGCGCCTCGGTGGGTCTCATGGGTCGACTACACGCAGACATTTTCATGCAATACCGGTACCTCTTGAACAAGATCCCCATCAAAATCCGACTGATACGGGCGCCTCCGATCTTCGCCTTGATGGCCACTAACGTAGATGGGTATGCAGCTGACTATCAGATTGTCATCCAAGACACAGTCCTGTATGTCCGAAAAGTGAAACCGAATCCAGCCGTTCAATTGGGACACATGAAAGCCTTGGAAACAAAACCAGCCCAGTACCCTACCCGACGTGTACAAACCAAAGTGTTCTCTGTGCCTGCTGAAAATATGAGCGCCAACAAAGAAAACCTGTTCCTGGGGGAACTACCCAAGCGATTGATCCTGGCCTGTGCGGAAAATATCAGTTTCAGCGGAGCCTACCCAGAGAATCCGTTTGACTTCAAACATTTCGGCATCAATTTTGTGGCCCTGCATGTGGATGGACAACGGGTCCCAGCCATGGCCTTAACACCGAACTTTGGGCGCAGGAATTTCATTCGAGCCTATCAGAGCCTGTTTACAGCCACCGGTCAAATCAACCAGGACGAAGGGAATATGATCAGTCGGGAGGACTACGCGAACGGATACACGTTGTTCTGTTTCGATCTGACCCCCACCTTAGAGAACGACCATCAGCTGGCCCTGGCCAAGCAAGGCAATTTACGGTTGGAAATCCACTTTGCACGAGCCCTCGGGACCACCGTCAATGTGATCTGCTACGCCGAGTTTGACAACATCATTCAAGTGGACAAGGCGCGCAACGTCCTGTGTGACTTTGCCACCTAACATGGATACAGATCAGGTAACCACCGTGCTGGAGAATGACCCAGGCACACGTATGGTCCTTCAAGCGGTGTTCGCCCGAGATGTGTTCCCATTAGACCGTATGTATTCTGCTGCTTACGTTCTCAACACGGACCCGATGGATCGGCCCAGTGAACATTGGGTGTACTTGACAGAACAGCAGGGCGAATACTTTGACCCGTACGGCCTGCCACCCCTCCATCCCGATTTAACAGACTTCATGGATCAAGGCACAGAGACGTGGTGTTGGAACAGTGAAACGTTGCAAAGCCTGACCAGTAGCGTGTGCGGACAATATTGCTTGTTTTACCTGTACCATCGATGCCGGGGCAGAACCTTATTTACCATCGTACAGATGTTTGACGAGTACCCCAAGGCCGAGGACCGCGATGTACTCGTATATGACTGGGCCGCCCATCATTACAATGTACAAGCCCCGTTCTGGGCTTAAGTTCTTTCAATGTACAAGCCCCCTGTTCTGGGCTTCAGTTCTTTCAATGTACAAGCCCCATGTTCTGGGCTTCAGTTTTCACGTGGTTGTTCTCACGTTGTTGTTGTTAGTTATTGTTGAATAAAAAACAAAAAGAGATCTCACCAAAAAAAAACCTGTCTTGTGTGTTTTCTATATGAGCATAATGCATGAAAGCTATAACAGACATGTGGGAATTCGGTCAAACTGGCCTTGAACACCGTATTAGCCAATCAGTGGCCTAGGATGGGGCCAAATGTAACCCATCAATGTCCAGAAAACAATGCAAGAGCACTGCAGTAAAATAGAGATCCAATGAAATCAGCCTACAGACCAAGTACATGTTTGGTGTAGGTTAAGAGCGGGCATTCCAGCACAAAAAAATTGACGATGAGTTACAAGTTACAAGAGCAACAAGTGGGGTGAAAAAAACTATAGAGGTTATAGGTGCGGGAAGACATGACCGAATCCCCACATGTCACCACGAAGACCAAAAAAACCCTGTCTTGTGTGTTTTCTATATGAGCATAATGCATGAAGGCTATAACAGACATGTGGAGATTCGGTGAAACTGGCTTCGAACACCGTGGAGAAAGTAGCCATCAGTGGCCTAGGATAATCCGAAATTCACCCGCGCACTTCCGGTGATGCCGCGCAGGCGTGCGGCCGGAGAACCCGCCGAGCCGGGGGAAACGCGGATGTTGAAAATCCGGACCCTCGTCTACGGGAAAATTGGAACTCTTCTGTATTCGGAGGTAGTTTCAGTGAAACCGGAAGTGACGTCTGTGCGAACAACCCACACCACCAAACCACAACCATGGACCCATAGTGGTTGGTCAAACACACTCCCACGCATCCCCAAAATGCCTGCTTTCTATACTACGACCAGACTGCGGATGCGCAGACTATTGAACATGGACGAACCATGAGTCCAGTCGGATGCTGCTTCACGAGAGCTTCAAAATAAGACATCATACGACTCCATCGGACCCATAGTGACCCATGTCGGCGCCAAAATGTCTATTTCCATACCCTTGGTCTACTGCGCATGCGTAGAATGATGTCAGTTTTACGTCACATCCATCCAGTCGGATGCTCCTTCACATATGCTTCACTTTGATACCTCACTCGATCCAATCGGTCCGCTAGCGGTCCCTACAGATTGCCGAACACTCTCACGAAAACCCACGGTTTTGGGACTACTTTCGGTCCGCGGAGGCAGACCACATCACCGCCAGACCGCATCACCGCGGAGAAATACATGCTCCCAAGGTCACACCCCATTCACCCAGACCGGAAGTGACGTCATACCTGCGCACAACACTCCTGCGCGCACCGCCCCAATACCGCCCCATTTTTTGTTCTTGCGCATGCGCAGTGAGGCGTCAGAGCGTCGAACGGTCCTTTGGTTACTACTATTGTCCCTGTGATGACCCTGCGCAACTGACTGAACATTTGATCTCATGATATGGCATATTGCCCGGACTGAACGATGCTGATTAATGATTGACAGATGAGTGTATACAGCTTTGGCGCGGTTAGCAATTAAGGGTTGTGGATTCGACTCTCGCTGACAATAAATTAATTCTTTCTCTAAAATCATTTTATTAATTGATTGAATAATCGTTATTCGTACCCCTTCTTATATGACTTGGATATATTCATTCACACGTGTCTGTTTGCATATCGTTATACGCACACAGACCGTTTAATGCTAATACGCCCAATTTTGGTTTGATTGAGCTGGCGTAGATAGGATATGTTAGGAATGTTTCTGTTCCACAGTTACCAGTTTGTAAATTCAGTCTGCTGATTTAATCAGTTTGTCCTCGATTCAAGTTCAATCCTTTCAAAAGACAGATACAGTTTACTTGACTGTTCAATCTGAGAGTTTCAATCTTGTAGGTTCATTATGCCAATAATCGCTTTAAGGGTTTCAGTCTTACGAGTTTTATGAAAACTGCATAACGCATTGTCAGATCGTTTTACTGCAATTGAATTCACTGAATATCAACGACGACGCCAAATGTCTTTCAAAGTCACGGAAACATCAAATATCAAATACGTTGTTCAGCTTAATTTCTCTGTAGTTCCAGAACATTTTGTTCTTTTCAGACTGGAGACGGTAACATGTCTCACAATAAATCTATCAGATCACAAAGTGGTTTAGATGTAAAGTGCGGAAGTGATGAGAGAAACGAGACCAGACTCTCGTTGATGCCGATGGGGTCCGTGTAACCTTTCGCAGTTCAATTTCGTTTTTGTTCTCTCAAAATCAAAAATTGAAATTTGACCAGCAATTTTCAATTTTCGTTTTTTGTTTTTGTAATCTCAAAATCAAAAATTGAAATTTGACAGTCAATTTTCAATTTTTGGTTTTTGTTTTCGGTTTCCCAAAATCAAAAATTGAAATTTGACAGTTAATTTTCAATTTTCGTTTTACTCTGCGCAAAAATGAAAATCAAATAATGAAAATTGCCTCGAGTTGTTTGTTTTTCGTTTTTTGGATTTTAACTTAGACGTATTTATGTTAAGTGCCCACGCGCAACGGTTAAATCACGTCAATTACGGTGCGAGGAGTAGAATAGAAAACGCAAATCGGGTAGTAGGAGGTGCGGAGCGTAAGAGACATGTGAGTTTCACCAAACGTCTGGAGATGTCTGGAGCCTGGCTTTCCCAGTAGAGTATTGCAGGGCGACTGCGCATGCGTACGAAGATGATGGCCCACCAGACAGGTCTGGACAGGTGGCATCCCGCTGTTCTCATTGATTATTGGTTTTGTGGCTTTAGCCAATCAGGACACATCCCTTGATTTTCCCCAGTTCTAAAAATAGATGTTTGGAGCGCTATCAAGCGAACAACATTCGTGCACACAAGCGCTACTGATTATTGTTTTAAAATATAGTAGAGTATAAACATATTAACAAAACAGGTAATAACGAGGAGGAAAGCCTGGCCGGTTTCGATCTTATTCGATTTCATCAGAGGCGATGTGGTAAGTGATTCCGATGGCAAAAAAAGAGCTAAATATATACCCCGGTGTCCGGTTTGGACCCTGATCTGAAATCCGATTGGATACAGGGGCGTATCCGGGCGGTGTCCAGGCTGTGTCCGCGAGTATCCGGGCGTGTCCGGTTGGTGTCCGGGTGTGTCAGATCGGGGTCGTGTGTGCCAGTTGGAGGCCGGATGAGTCCGGGTGTGTCCGGGTCGTGTCCGGGTAGGGTCCGCAGAGGACTGAGCGATCCGACAGCGTCCCGGTGGTGTCCGGGTGGTGTGCGTTTGGTGTACGGGGATGTCGGTCGGAGTTTGATTCGGCCGAACCAGATAAGGCCAATCAGAATGACAGTGGTGTCTGAGGTTAGACCTAATGATCAACGTGTTTGTCGAGAGGCTCGTGGTGAGTATGTACGCTCTAAAAACATTTCCCCTCACTTACGCACTTTATTTTGTCCTTCCACGAGGCCCGACCCTCTCTTCCACCAGCCATAAACACCTACGAGATAAGTTTCCACCCTGATACCTCCGTCTAGGCGCCAAAACCCTGCCGTCTCAATCGACAACACGGTGACGTCACCAACATAAGCCGACGTTACAATCCTATGACGCCACGACGCAACAGAGACAAGCATTGCGCAATGCACTCATTCGTGATTGCCTTGTACTGATTCTACCATTTAGCATTTCCTTTTCTTCTTTTTTCTTTTGGAGCGTTCTTACCCCCCACGTTGATCCTCAATCTAACCTTAGACACCCCTGTCATTCTGATTGACCTTATCTGGTTCGGCCGACCCAGACTCGATCCTACATCCCCGGACATATACCGGACATCACCCCGACATCACCCGGACACCAACAGGATACCAACCCTCTAAAAACATTTCCCCTCACTTACGCACTTTATTTTGTCCTTCCACGAGGCCCGACCCTCTCTTCCACCAGCCATAAACACCTACGAGATAAGTTTCCACCCTGATACCTCCGTCTAGGCGCCAAAACCCTGCCGTCTCAATCGACAACACGGTGACGTCACCAACATAAGCCGACGTTACAATCCTATGACGCCACGACGCAACAGAGACAAGCATTGCGCAATGCACTCATTCGTGATTGCCTTGTACTGATTCTACCATTTAGCATTTCCTTTTCTTCTTTTTTCTTTTGGAGCGTTCTTACCCCCCACGTTGATCCTTAATCTAACCTTAGACATCCCTGTCATTCTGATTGACCTTATCTGGTTCAACCAACTATTCTTGCCATACGCATGAAACGGCACTTGTAACAATACAGATTGTCGATTTGTGGATAGGTATTGTGTAGCCTGTAATTTTCCACATCGTGACCTGGCAAACTGAGCAAATTGTCCTGGCGTAAATATGGACTGGCCACCAATGAAACGTGCATCATCATTTAGCCTGATCACTCCGGCTGGGTACTCCATTTCCATCTTTGGCAGTCGCTTGCGACTAGCCATTGCTATCGAACTGGCATTTTGGTCATGTGACCACTTTTCAACCAACCACATGGCCTAGATTGACGAGGAACCCTCTAACTACTATACGAATCAACAGAAAAAAAGGAGTTCCACATTCCGAACATAAATATTGATCAGAAAACTGACATTCCATATCCCAGTTTATTCTAGTCAGAGGTCGATTATTATCTGGTTCGTGTTCCATACAGGGCTATACATAGTCAAACGAAAGGCAACGGAAGGGACGCATGTATCTAATAAGAGGCCGTATAAGGTACTACTTTCTCAGAGCGGACATTCCCGTGGGCATAAACCACCAGCATATATGATCAAGGGATTCCGACAAAAATACGGACAAAAGAGTAAATCGCCGAGGGATATCGCTGAGAGTATCATATTCCGTGTTCTCCAGGGAGTAGACTATTCTGGTGAAACGATAAGAATGCGCGCTATCATTTATGATTCTTTCACAATTCTGTGACAACAACAACAGCTGAACAGTCGGTGACAAACACACATTGACCTATTTTGGACCAAATTTAGAGGATTTTCCTGAAATATGGGGTAAGTTCAGTAGGGCTACCCCGAGTTAGGTCAGCAAGGCTTACACACTCCAACTTCATCGCACAAAAACACCTGTAAGCAGATGTGGGTTAGGGTGCTGACGCATGTATGAGAAAGTTGTGTGCGCGGGAGTGTTGTGCGCAGGTATGAGATTTTGTGGCGGATTTGTGGCGGTGTGCGCAGGAGTCATGTATGACGTCACTTCTGATCTGCGTGAATCGGGCGTGTGTATTCCTCCGCGGTGATGCGGTCTGGTAGTGATGCGGTTTGCCTCCGCGGACAGAAAGTAGTCCCAAATTCTCCGGCATTCTCCGGCAATCTTCAGGGGCGAGAGGGGTCCCTAGTGTACCGATTGGATCGTTTGAGGTGTCAAAGTGAAGCATTCGTGAAGGGGCATTCGACGGAATGGGTGTGACGTGGAACTGACGTCATTCTGCGCATGCGCAGTAGACAAAATGTATGGAAATAGACGTTTTGGGGTCTAGGTGGGCCCCTATTGGTACGATGGAGTCGTATGAGGTATCAATGTGAAGCATTCGTGAAGGAGCATCCGAGGGAATGGGTCTGACGTGGCACTGACGTCATTCTGCGCACGCGCAGTAGACAAAGTCTATGGAAATAGACGTTTTGGGATCTAGGTGGGCCCCTATTGGTCCGATGGAGTCGTATGAGGTATCAATGTGAAGCATTCGTGAAGGAGCATCCGACGGGATGGGTGTGACGTGGAACTGACATCATTCTGCGCATGCGCAAGCAGGAATTGTGGGAAAAGGGTATGGAAATAGACATTTTGGGGTCTAGGTGAGCCCCTAGTGGTCGGATGGTGTCGTCTGAGGTCTTATTTTGAAGATCTCGTGGAGGAGCATCCGACTACACTCATGGTTCGTCCGTGATCAATAGTCTGCGCATGCGCAGTTTGGTCGTAGTATAGAAAGCAGGCATTTTGGGGGTGCGTGGGGGTTTGTTTGACCCACCACTATGGGTCCATGGTGGTGGTTTGATGGTGTGGGTTCTGCGCACAGACGTCACTTCCGGGTTTCACTAAAACTACCTCCGAATCCAGAAGAGTTCCAATTTTCGCTTAGACGTAGGGTCCGGATTTTCAACATCCAAGATTTCCCCGGCCCGACCCAGCCCGCCCCGGCCGCCGCGCGCGGGTTATCCAGCCGCAGCGCGCGCGCGCGCTATCCGGCCACACGCGCGCGCGCGTCATCACCGGAAGTGCGCGGGTGAATTTCGGGTCAAAGGTCAAAGGTCACATCCACGTCAAAAGGTCAAAGGTCTCCCTTTCGGCAATGTTCGGCAACAATGTTGCGGCATCGATATACAGAGCTTGAACCCAAAAAAGGGATTGTAAATTAACCTGGGAAGGATGGGCAGTTCCATTTGCACCAATCAGCGGTCGAGAGAAAGAGCCAATGAGCGATCGATAAAAGAACCAATGGACGGGTACTCGAATTTCGCTCACGTCTGCGCCTACATCCGGGTACTAGGATGTTTTTGCCTACGTCCGCGCCTCCATCCGGGTTCTTGTACACCCGGGTAATGTTTTCTGGACATGGATGGGTTCCCTTTGGCCCCATTCTAGGCCACAGTTTCATGCATTATGCTCATATAGAAAACACACAAGACAGGGTTTTTTTTGTTGAGATCTCATTTTGTTTTTTATTCAACAATAACTAACAACAACAACGTGAGAACAACCACGTGAAAACTGAAGCCCAGAACAGGGGGCTTGTACATGAAAGAACTGAAGCCCAGAACAGGGGGCTTGTAAACTTAAGCCCAGAACAGGAGGCTTGTACATTGAAAGAACTTAAGCCCAGAACGGGGCTTGTACATTGTAATGATGGGCGGCCCAGTCATATACGAATACATCGCCTCGGCCTTGGGGTACTCGTCAAACATCTGTACGATGGTAGATAAGGTTCTGCCCCGGCATCGATGGTACAGATAAAACAATCAATATTGTCCGCACACGCTACTGGTCAGTAGAGACAAAAGAGATGATTACAATTTCGACATCGTAAACTATCCCTTTCTGGATAGTAATATTCCAGTGGGGCCTGCATATGGCGTATACATATCTCGCTTAGTAGCATTTGCTAGATCCTGTGTTAAATGTGATGATTTTAATCAACGTCACAAAACATTGTTGCAGAAACTTATAAAAACAGGGCTATTCCACCAAGCGCCTCCACTCAAAGTTTCTCAAATTTGGCGATACATATCGCATGCTGATAGCAAAATACGAACGTAGCGTGCAAGATCTATGGCGCTACGTTTCGTAACTTGTGTCTAATTCCGCTTAACCCGGGGCTAGGGGCCGTATGAACCCATGTACTTCAAGATCCTCATGGTACTCATATGAACAGTCACAATCAAAGCGTGACTGAGATACATCAATCTTTATGTGACGACTTTACTACGAATATTATGGATTAAGAATACTGATCAGCGATACGGATTTGATATTTTTGGAACATCATGATGTCTTGCCGGCATCATTGAAAACTGTTGATAGCTTCTCTCTTGCAGGAAACAAGCCTATGTTTATGTATACTATGATTGTCTTTTTGAATTTGGTGCTAATACTGTTATATGGAATATGGAATAGGTCTTTGGATTATGGACGCGCATATTCTCTAATGGACGACGGCTGAATTATGAATGACGGACTAGACGCTTGTAATTTTAACCTGTGTATGCCTGGATGCTGCTGGTGGACAAGTTGTCCCCGAGGCCGGGCCCCTGCACACCCAACACTCATAATGGATACAATACAAAGAAATAATATTAAGACAGAGATCCGAGAGCGGGAATTATTCTGGATGCTAGAACTTGGGTCAGTGTTTCCGTTTGGTTTAAATGATAATGTCAGTGGGTTCGGCAATGCTACAAACCGCCGTTCAAATATATCCAACATTACCCAACTATTTAAACCCCATCAACGGAGACAACGCAGCCATGGTTGGCGAAAGTTTAATAGTTCGATGATTCACGATCATATCACATTAAATTACTTAGTGGGTTTAACTAACGCACCCAATAGTATACATAACTTACGTACAGTTCTGTATGCGTTACCTCTGAGAGCTTTAAATCAAATAGCCAGAGATATACAACAATCTGCGTCTTCAGGAAATATAATACCATCACAAATCAGTAAAGTATGTCAAGATATAGCGTATTTTCGGTTGTATCGTCCAGTGAACATAATCGAAACATCTCAAGATCGGCTTTTCTTGAAACTCAACTACTTAGATAAAGGACTGGACATCATTAATTTACCTCGAATCCTGAATGATCCAGAGGTACGCAACGCTGTACCAAACTATTTCAAGTTCACAGAACCTCCTTGCATTTCATATAAGTATACAAAATCTATAGCCACCAAAATATTCAATTACTCCAATGCTGTCAAGGAGTTTGACTGGAACTTATACACGTCAGGAGGCTATAGTTGTGATTGTGAATTGTCGAACTTTATCTATACACCATGCAAACATATTGTGACTGGTGACCTTGATGTGGTGAGTGATAAGGATCTGAAATTACTCCTGATGAAAGGACCTAAATATAGAGAGCCAAGAAGAATAAATCTGAAGGCCGACCAGAAGATAGTCCTGTCTGCATTAGAACAGTACGTTATTGATTGGTCTAAGCGAGAAAAAGTTGAACCTACAGTACTCGCTGATTGGCTGAACCTCACCAAGAGCAAGGTCGTTGAAACAATCCGCCATATTGACAGAAGTACTCTTCCCCAAGCAAAACAAGTACTGAGAAACCTCAATTCGCAAGAAGTTCTAGCAAATCTCCAGAGTAAATTCGTCATAGTCCCAGCAGACAAAGCTCCGAATAATATAATATTCATATGTAAATATTACTATTACCAGGTGCTGGTTAAAGAATTGGGTGTGGACATATCTTCATCAAATACGTCTACTTACTCCCAAACTGCATTTACTCTGGAAGATTTATTTCACAATCACAAAAGTTTCTCAGGGAAAGAGGTATTTGTCTTCCAACCAATCATAACGACATACAAAAAATATGCTGGACTCCCAAAATGCATAAATCACCATACAAAGCTAGATTCATAGCTGGTTCTAGAAGCTGCACCACCAAGCTTCTTTCAACCCTATTGACGAGGGCCCTTCAGGAGGTAAAAGCATTTTGGGAAAGGTATTGCGCCACTATTTCTAAGAACTCTGGCGTTGAATGTATGTGAATATTGACAAACTCAAAATGTCTTACGGAAGAACTTGATGCTAAAGGTCACATACCGTACAGACATGTATCCACATGGGATTTCTCCACTCTCTATACTACAATCCCTCATCAGGACCTTGTTGACCGTATAAGTTCATTAATAGTATCTGTGTTCAAGAAAACTGATCGTAGATATATTAATGTCGGAAGCCATAAAGCATTCTTTAGCTCGACTACATACAAGAGATATCATTCATGGGATATGACTATATGCAGGCGCTTTCAAAAACCGATCCATTCAAAGCCCGTTCCTTCTCATTCACCAAACGCTATATAGACGATCTTCTCGCTGTGGATAGTCGCTATATAAATGACGCAGTGAAGGATATATATCCACCTTCACTGGATTTGAAGGAAACTACAGGTAGCCCTACAGGCACATCTTATTTAGATCTCTATCTCTATAAAAATGAAGCGGGCATTCTCTCTCGTCGACTTTATGACTAAAGAGATGATTACAATTTCGACATCGTAAACTATCCCTTTCTGGATAGTAATATTCCAGTGGGACCTGCATATGGCGTATACATATCTCACTTAGTAGCATTTGCTAGATCCTGTGTTAAATCCCTTGCTGTCCAGAAGTGTCTTTGAAGTAACTTTAAAGTGTGGCCATATTTTAACCTTGAAGTGCATCGCTCAGAGTCAGAAGTGTGCTGGCAGTGTGAGTATTGTTTTGTGGCAATACCATATAAGGGCATTGAAGTCACAATGCAGTGCCTCAAATATGTTAATAAGGTACTGCAAAGGCACTTCATCCACCCTTCCACAGAAGGGTAACCTTGAAAGGCACTTCTGAAGTGCTCTTGAAATACCTAATTAGAATATATGAGGCACTTCAATGTCCTTATATGGCAAGGCACTTCATCCACACTTCTACAGAAGGATACCTTTCATATGCACTTTTGAAGTGCTCTTGAAGTACCTTATTAGTATCATAGCAAATTCGTGTAATGAAAGGTATATATAGCCACAAGATATTTACTTTCCCGGAAAAGAAGACACAAATATATATTTGAGCACAGAACGTTTTATTTAGAGAAAGCACGGGGAGTGAGACAAAACAGTACATCATAAAATATTTACAATAAACCTGGTGGTTCTTAACAAGAAACGTGTAGTTTATATAACCGCTAGCACAAATCCTTGAGACAACATACAGCACAGTACTATGTATGTATTTACATGCAGTCTTTGGTATGAGAAGTTATTATTATTCAAGGGTGACAGTTTTCTTATCCAACTTGAACTTGAAGCAGCAGATCTTTCGAAGGATAGTTTGCTTTAGTTGCCCCGAGGTCCACTTGGATGTAATCCAACCTTTGCTGAAACCCACCAGTCTGAATTGTGGACTTCTTGACCTGTTGCGAGAAATACATGCATATCATTAAAACCTGATCAGTTGTAAATATGGTTCCGTATGACATGCAATCCAGTTCCTTTTTTTAATACACTCAGGATGATTGGATAGGTTGAATACCATAAAGGGTAAAGAATGAAACACATCCGTACGATTTACAAAAGATTGATAAAGATGTCTATTATCCTTTCTTTAGTACTCCATGATATACAAGGGAGATAAACAGTTTGTGTGACGTTCTAACCAATATACACTATGAAGATATCAACCACACATCAACCATACCTAGGTGTGCAAATTAAAGTCCCTGTCAGTCGAGTCGCTGCTTGAAGTGAGCCGAGTTCCTTGTTAGCAGCTGTATTCTGGAATATTAAAGTATATACAATGTAAGAAGCCATTAGAATTGAAGTGAAACAATCATGTGCATTTTTATAATTTTTCTTTGTTAATTTCTGGTTCAACTAAATCTCCATACAGGTTTTCAAATAACAAATAAATGCTTGTTAACCATAAATTGTATTCTTTGAAATGAAATGTTCTCATTTCTCAAGATGTGGGTAGGAATGTACAATTGAAGTATGTGAATATCCTTAGCTTTGGTATATGAAATATGTAATCAATAGACAAGGAAAATATAGGCTGTTATAATGATGGAAAGTCTAATCATGGCCTGATTATACTTTTTCTGATTACAGCTAAAAATATGTTATGCTAACATTTTATTATCAATATATTTTAAAATATATTTCTTTACCATTTTGTCAACAATTTAGTATGGAAATATGCTCTAATCTTGTGGAAGGAACAAAAATCAATAAATTTTATAAATCAATAAACAGTTCAAAACAACAAGATAATTTATTCAGAGCTATCATCCCCTCAGCCAGTTAAATCCCCCTGTTTTGACATGAACAGGAAGTATACAAGCAGTTGTGTGATAAAAATATCTCTCCCTCAGGGGATTACCCCCAGGGGTGCATGCCAATCTTCATATGAGGTCCCCAAGCCTGGAGTTTCCAAGCTGACAATTCACACACTCATAACAATACACTGCCTTGATGAACCTGGGTAGATCTGAAAGTGATATTGAGACAGAGATATGGATATTTCTTTGTGAAAGCCATGCTATATGACCCATTCAATTTGACTGCAATTATAAGGTGAAGTACATTTCAGCTCAGCTTATTAAGTTATGAAAAATAGAAGAATTATAGTTATATTTATACTTTACTTACCATATCACTAGCTGCACTCATCATCATCTGCAATACAGTTCTTCAAACCTCCATACTTCTAGCTTAATCCTGAACAAATCCACCTGACTTTTGCACTTAGGTCAGCCACTTTGGTTGTTGTTGATGGTGGCGCCCCTGGTGGTCAATTAAATTTTCAAGGGCAGATAACTCCAGCCATTTTGATGAGACATTTAAGGGGAAAGACTATCAGAAACAGAAATTATATATATATTATATTTAAACAATTGATAATAATGAAGAGGATAATATAAAGTATTCTTTAATGGACATTTTTTGTTGCTGACATTATGTTAGAACTGATTCTTTTAAAAATATTTTCCCATTTTGTCCAATTTTACTATAAAATCATGGATTTGGACTCATTATAAAATCTGAATTTAACAAGATGTAATCATCTATGATACTATTTTGATAACACTAATATGTGAGAGACTGATATTATTAATATATTTATTTTATTCAAATGGGAACCCATGGTACAGATCACTGTCAAAGATATAAAAAAGTGTTCACAGTTCTGAGTAATATGTCAGTAACCACATGTGAATATTTTACACAGTTGCAGCTATTTTGAACTGTGAAGTACATGCAAATCTGATGTTTAGTGGTTTCATGGAAATGAGATTTGATGTCACTGAGTAAAATCAAATCAGCCAACTTTAAGCTGGGATACTCCCGGAGCTAATTAAGATCATTGGAACTTGTATACATGTAGTTCTATAACTACAATAATGTTATGTAATGTTATAATGTTATGTTACTGTAAAAGTTTGTGGGAAAATTCCAATAATCTAGAAATCCTATTGGCTTGAATCGTATAGGACTGTTCAGAATCTTATAGGATTTTTTAGAATCTCATAGGATTTTTTTCAGAATCTTAGAGGATTTTTCAGAATCTTAGAGGATTTTTCAGAATCTTTTAGGATCCTATAAGATATTTTTTTCAAGGGGAAGTCTCCCAAGTTATGCTATAAAACTGACAAAGTCCAAGAAGTGTCTGAGGAGTACGTTAGATTATGCTGAACAATAACTAAGTCTCAGAAGTGTCCCTGAAGTCCCCCAAGTTTTGCTGAAGAACTGACAAAGTCCATGAAGTGTCTTTGAGGAGTACCTTGGATTATGCCGAACCATAACCAAATCTCAGAAGTGTCTCTGAAGTCCCTCATTTTTTGCCATGAAATTGACAAAGCCCATGAAGTGTCTTTGAGAAGTCCCTTGGCTACTGCCTTTTTCTAATGAAGTACCTATGAAGTGTGCCAGTATTTATCTCTGTTGTTGAGGTGCCTTTTCAGTGTACTCTTCAGAGGCACTTCTAGGCACACTTCACATGAAGTGTGACACTTCTGGACAGTAAGGGATGTTATAATTTTAATCAACGTCACAAAACATTGTTGCAGAAACTTATAAAACAGGGCTATTCGACCAAGCGCCTCCACTCAAAGTTTCTCAAATTTGGCGATACATATCGCATGCTGATAGCAAAATACGAACGTAGCGTGCAAGATCTATGGCGCTACGTTTCGTAACTTGTGTCTAATTCCGCTTAACCCGGGGCTAGGGGCCGTATGAACCCATGTACTTCAAGATCCTCATGGTACTCATATGAACAGTCACAATCAAAGCGTGACTGAGATACATCATTCTTTAGATGACGACTTTACTACGAATATTATGGATTAAGAATACTGATCAGCGATACGGATTTGATATTTTTGGAACATCATGATGTCTTGCCGGCATCATTGAAAACTGTTGACCGCTTCTCTCTTGCAGGAAACAAGCCTATGTTTATGTATACTATGATTGTCTTTTTGAATTTGGTGCTAATACTGTTATATGGAATATGGAATAGGTCTTTGGATTATGGACGCGGATATTCTCTAATGGACAACGGCTGGATTATGAATGACGGACTAGACGCTTGTAATTTTAATCTGCGTATGCCTGGATTCTGCTGGTGGACAAGTTGTCCCCGAGGCCGGGCCCCTGCACACCCAACACTCATAATGGATACAATACAAAGAAATAATATTAAGACAGACCCGAGGAACCTTAGCGCAGGTTTCTCGGCCGAAATGCACTGAGACCTTTTTTAATCCAAATGACAGATATGTTTCTGACAGCAAAGCAAGGCCACGACATCAAACCTTGTAATATTGCGCTTGATGATTGTTTAGCACCGAATTCTACATGTAATAATTTCAAAATTTCTAAGTGTGGACATCGTGGATGTCTCACGTGTCCACTCTTTAATACGTCAGCTTCATTTAGTTCCGCGTTAACTGGTAACTCATATTCTGTCAACTCGTATGTTGATCTTAGTTGTTCTACTACAAACTGTATTTATTTAGTTTCCTGTAAGAAGTGTGGTCAACAGTATGTTGGTAAGACCACCCAAAGACTCCATCTTAGGGTGAACGGTCACAGAAAATCCGTTAGGAAAAAGCAATTGGCTATAGGTAGACATTCTTCTGGACCCGAGCATGGCTGGGATAACTTTAGTATTCAGATCATAGACGTCGTCTATCCATCTACTAAGGATTCCCCCTTTGGATTTGAGAGAAAAATCCGAGAGCGGGAATTATTCTGGATGCTAGAACTTGGGTCAGTGTTTCCGTTTGGTTTAAATGATAATGTCAGTGGGTTCGGCAATGCTACAAACCGCCGTTCAAATATATCCAACATTACCCAATTATTTAAACCCCATCAACGGAGACAACGCAGCCATGGTTGGCGAAAGTTTAATAGTTCGATGATTCACGATCATATCACATTAAATTACTTAGTGGGTTTAACTAACGCACCCAATAGTATACATAGCTTACGTACAGTTCTGTATGCGTTACCTCTGAGAGCTTTAAATCAAATAGCCAGAGATATACAGCAATCTGCGTCTTCAGGAAATATAATACCATCAAAAATCAGTAAAGTATGTCAAGATATAGCGTATTTTCGGTTGTATCGTCCAGTGAACATAATCGAAAATCTCATGATCGGCTTTTCTTGAAATTCAACTACTTAGATAAAGGACTGGACATCATTAATTTACCTCGAATCCTGAATGATCCAGAGGTACGCAACGCTGTACCAAACTATTTTAAGTTCACAGAACCTCCTTGCATTTCATATAAGTACACTAAATCTATAGCCACCAAAATATTCAATTACTCCAATGCTGTCCAGGAGTTTGACTGGAACTTATACACGTCAGGAGGCTATAGTTGTGATTGTGAATCGTCGAACTTTATCTATACACCATGCAAACATATTGTGACTGGTGACCTTGATGTGGTGAGTGATAAGGATCTGAAATTACTCCTGATGAAAGGACCTAAATATAGAGAGCCAAGAAGAATAAATCTGCAGGCCGACCAGAATATAGTCATGTCTGCATTAGAACAGTACGTTAAGAGCACGAAGAGCAAGGTCGGTGAAACAATCCGCCATATTGACAGAAGTACTCTTCCCCAAGCAAAACAAGTACTGAGAAACCTCAATTCGCAAGAAGTTCTAGCAAATCTCCAGAGTAAATTCGTCATAGTCCCAGCAGACAAAGCTCCGAATAATATAATATTCATATGTAAATATTACTATTACCAGGTGCTGGTTAAAGAATTGAGTGTAGACATATCTTCATCAAATACGTTTACTTACTCCCAAACTGCATTTACTCTGGAAGATTTATTTAACAATCACAAAAAGTTTCTCAGGGAAAGAGGTATTTGTCTTTCAACCAATCATAACGACATGCCAAAAATATACTGGACTCCCAAAATGCATAAATCACCATACAAAGCTAGATTCATAGCTGGTTCTAGAAGTTGCACCACCAAGCTTCTTTCAACCCTATTGACGAGGGCCCTTCAGGAGGTAAAAGCATTTTGGGAAAGGTATTGCGCCACTATTTCTAAGAACTCTGGCATTGAATGTATGTGGATATTGAAAAACTCAAAATGTCTTACGGAAGAACTTGATGCTAAAGGTCACATACCGTACAGACATGTATCCACATGGGATTTCTCGACTCTCTATACTACAATCCCTCCTCAGGACCTTATTGACCGTATAAGTTCATTAATAGTATCTGTGTTCAAGAAAACTGATCGTAGATATATTAATGTCGGAAGCCATAAATCATTCTTTAGCTCGACTACATACGAGAGATATCATTCATGGGATGTTTCTTTGTTCATAGTGTTGCTTGAATTTCTCATTAAAAATATCTATGTGAAATTTGGCAACACAATATATCAGCAGCATATAGGTATTCCAATGGGTACTAATTGTGCACCCCTGTTGGCTGACCTGTATCTGTTCTCTTATGAATATAACTATATGCAGGCGCTTTCAAAAACCGATCCATTCAAAGCCCGTTCCTTCTCATTCACCTAACGCTATATAGACGATCTTCTCGCTGTGGATAGTCGCTATATAAATGACGCAGTGAAGGATATATATCCACCTTCACTGGATTTGATGGAAACTACAGATAGCCCTACAGGCACATCTTATTTAGATCTCTATCTTTATAAAAATGAAGCGGGCATTCTCTCTCGTCGACTTTATGACTAAAGAGAAATTACAATTTCGACATCGTAAACTATCCCTTTCTGGATAGTAATATTCCAGTGGGACCTGCATATGGCGTATACATATCTCGCTTAGTAGCATATGCTAGATCCTGTGTTAACCCTACCTGGCCTGGGGTGGGCACTTTCCGTCCCACCTGTTGGTTTTTCGCTTGTATCTCCGGAACGACAAAAAATCGAGAGCTGAAACTCCATGACTTTTTCGATTATCATATTGGGGTCCTTTTGAGCCTATTTGCATGACCCCCCGAGCAAACGATCATGGGTAAATTCAAAATGGCGGCCATGTGGGGGTACCAGAAAAGTGATGTTTTCGCCATATTTCTTCAAAAATTACGCAAAAATTCAGCATGTTGATTCAACGCGATTCTATGCATTTTTCTGAAACATATGTCTTAGCATCACCAAAAAACACCCACTGATTTGTTCCCCCTCCCTCTCTTCCCCCATTAACCCTACCAGGCCTTGGGGAGGGGGGCAAAAATGCCCTCCTGCCAAACTTTCTGCGATATCTCCGAAACGCCAAAAAATGGAGAGCTGAAACATTCTTGACGTTATAGGGTATCGTATTGGGGTCATTTTGAGCCTATTTGCATAACCCCACGAGCAGAGGATCATGGGTAAATTCAAATGGCGGCCATATGGGGTACCAGAAAAAGTTGTGCTTTCGTCATATTTCTTCAAAAAATTTGCTTTTCTCTACGGAAAAGTGGATAAAACTTATTGTATTTCATATCAGATTATTATTTACTAATTTATCATGCAGTTTTTGCGAAGAAAAAACAAAAATTAAAAAATTCGACCATTTTGACCGAAAAATCGCCCAAAAATGCTCTTTTGAAAATGGCGTCACAGTGACTTCATCATGGCGGCCATCTTGGATTTTTTTTACATTTTCTGGTAGAGCTTGACCCAAAGATCTAGTGTGGTAAGTTTCAGCCCTCTAGCCTTAGCGATAGCGAAAATATATAGGGGGGAGCACTTTCCGCCCCCCCCCCCAGGCTGCGGTACACCCCAAATCGCCCAGGCCAGATAGGGTTAAATGTGATGATTTTAATCAACGTCACAAAACATTGTTGCAGAAACTTATAAAACAGGGCTATTCGACCAAGCGCCTCCACTCAAAGTTTCTCAAATTTGGCGATACATATCGCATGCTGATAGCAAAATACGAACGTAGCGTGCAAGATCTATGGCGCTACGTTTCGTAACTTGTGTCTAATTCCGCTTAACCCGGGGCTAGGGGCCGTATGAACCCATGTACTTCAAGATCCTCATGGTACTCATATGAACAGTCACAATCAAAGCGTGACTGAGATACATCAATCTTTAGATGACGACTTTACTACGAATATTATGGATTAAGAATACTGATCAGCGATACGGATTTGATATTTTTGGAACATCATGATGTCTTGCCGGCATCATTGAAAACTGTTGATCGCTTCTCTCTTGCAAGAAACAAGCCTATGTTTATGTATACTATGATTGTCTTTTTGAATTTGGTGCTAATACTGTTATATGGAATATGGAATAGGTCTTTGGATTATGGACGCGGATATTCTCTAATGGACGACGGCTGGATTATGAATGACGGACTAGACGCTTGTAGTTTGCAACGTTGCACTGTTCCAACACCACGTCTCTGTGCCTTGATCCATGAAGTCTGTTAAATCGGGATGGAGGGGTGGCAGGCCGTACGGGTCAAAGTATTCGCCCTGCTGTTCTGTCACGGCCACCCAATGTTCACCTGGCCGATCCATCGGGTCCGTGTTGAGAACGTAAGCAGCAGGATAAATACGGGCTAATGGGAACACATCTCGGGCGAACACCCCTTGAAACACCATACGTGTCTCTGGGTCATTCTCCAGCACGGTGGTTATCTGGTCTGTATCCATGTTAGGTGGCAAAGTCACACAGGACGTTGCGCGCCTTGTCCACTTGAATGATGTTGTCAAACTCGGCGTAGCAGATCACATTGACGGTGGTCCCGAGGGCTCGTGCAAAGTGGATTTCCAACCGTAAATTGCCTTGCTTGGCCAGGGCCAGCTGATGGTCGTTCTCTAAGATGAGGGTCAGATCGAAACAGAACAACGTGTATCCGTTCGCGTAGTCCTCCCGACTGATTATATTCCCTTCGTCCTGGTTGGTTTGACCGGTGGCTGTAAACAGGCTCTGATAGGCTCGAATGAAATTCCTGCGCCCAAAGTTCGGTGTTAAGGCCGTGGCTGGGACCTGTTGTCCATCCACATGCAGGGCCACAAAATTGATGCCGATATATTTAAAGTCAGACGGATTCCCTGGGTAGGCTGCGCTGAAACTGGTATTTTCCACACAGGCCAGGATCAATCGCTTGGGTAGTTCCCCCAGGAACAGGTTTTCTTTGTTGGCGCTCATATTTCCAGCAGACACAGAGAACACTTGGTTTGTACACGTCGGATAGGGTACTGGGCTGGTTTTGTTTCCAAGGCTTTCATGTGTCCCAATTGAACGGCTGGATTCGGTTTCACTTTTCGGACATACAGGACTGCGTCTTCGATGACAATCTTATAGTCAGCTACATGCGCCTCTACGTTAGTGGCCATCAAGGCGAAGGTCGGAGGCGCCCGTATCAGTCGGATTTTGATGGGGACCTTGTTCAAGAGGTATCGGTCTTGCATGAAAATGTCTGCGTGTAGTCGACCCATGAGATCCACCGAGACGCCGTTCGCGGTCAAAGCCTTCCGTTTGCTATATCCCGTATTGTCGTTCTCGGCGCCCATGTGCTCGGCTTTGTCCTGGTAGAATAAAGCGGCTGTCAGTTGAGATTTTTTAGCCTCTCGTCCATGCGACAACAGCGTCTCGATGTAGGCTCGATAGGGTACGTGTTGGTCGAGTCACTGATGAGTTTGTCGCTGAGAAATATATCCACCTGTTGAAACATAGAGTGCAGCCAGAGATTCGACGGGCCCACCGTTGCTTGGTCGACGATTGTGGAGCCATGCCCATTGACGACCTTGGCTTTCACATACAAGTATGTATGGGCTAAATCCACATAGGCCGTATCCGCATTACTGATGGTGAACTCGATGGGCCCTGTTCGGTGATGCTGGAGAGCGGGAGATGCTCCACCCATCATCCTTGTTCGGCACTGGTCTGTGTGGGCGGGACGGTCCACAAATCAAATTCACTGAGGGGCAGGACTCTGCGTGGATCAAGGACATGTTTAAGAAAAGATATCCTGGGTCTTCGATGTGCGTCGTCGCTGGGTCGGTCGTCGACTGGTGCGTGGTCTCGGTGGTGCACGTCTTTTATTCCCTATGGTGCGTTGTGCTTTGGCCACCAAGACGCCTCCCGCTTCTTTGTCCCGCCGTTTCAAGGCTTCTTTGGGTGCCGAACCCCCCACGACATCACCGGCCACTTGCAGTCCACTGCGTACCGCTTGTTTGCCGATTGCTTTCACCCCACGCGTCACCAAGGGCAGGAACGTTTTCACGATGCTCCCGAGTATGTTCCCCAGCCCATGTCCTCGTTGCATGCGTGCACCATTAAAGACGGGAAGGCCACCCCCGGCCTGTTGGGCATAATAGTCCATATAGCTGCGTGCATCGCACTCGTTAGGGACCTTCATTATACAAAGTGGGGAGCACGTGCTTGTCGAAAATGAAGTGTCGGCACCACTTTTTCTCGTTCGAATGCCACCGGTCGTCCCGTGTCATCTCATATCCACCGTGATAGTGTTGATGTCGGTTTGTCGTACGTGTAGGTAGAGCATGTGGGTGAAACTGTGGGTGACTTGATCTCCATACGTCTTATTAATGGGGACCACCCGTAACAGAGGTGTGTTGATATCGCCCACGATGTGCTTGTCGACTACGTCCGAGTAGACGTAGAGTCCGTACATACCCGACTTCATATCCATCGGGATCTGGCCATGGTCCTCGGATGGACCCGTGTAGGTCGCGTGAGCGAGACCCAGCATTGGCTGTAGGATAGGACTCAGTACGACACTCACGTTGGCGGTGAGGAGGATTTGTGCCTTGTCGTTGTGTGCGTTGTAATCGAAGTCCACGTGATTCTTGAAGGGAAAGGATTTGATGGGTTTTGAAACATTCGTGACCTCCCGTAGAGCCTTATAATACAACAGTCTTGTCAGCCCCTGCATGAACTCCTTGTGGGTATCGTATTGGCCTTCGGGGAGGGTGAGTCGGGTGTTTTTGCCTTCGTAGGTCACCTCGTACCACACTGCATTGGTTGCAACGGTTGCGGTAACTGGGTGACGTACTTGGCCAAGGTGTTGTCAGGAAACACATCCAGCGAACTGTTACTGGGTAGGGTGAGGTAAAACATGGCGACTGAGCTGTCCTGCTGCTGCTGCTGCTGCTGCTGCTGTTGGTTTTAATAGATGTTCCAGGCCTTGGGCGGTTGTGTCCGGCATCGTGTTCGTCGCGGTGACTTGCTACGTGTCACGGCTCTGGAGATGTGGGGTGTCGTGATCAAGGATGGTGTTTAAAGACCTGAAAAGAAGGTGCCCGTTGTGGTGGTGTTTTGGGGGGTGATTCCGGTTCCCATTCGGCTTCCCAAGAAGGTAGTGGGCTACTCGGCGATTGCTGGGTCCGCTGCATCCAGGCCCAGCGCTGGGGATTCCCCACCAATTCCTGTGGTACATGCATGTCTTTCAAGTCCTGAGCGAAGACCTCCCATCCTCGAGGATCTGTGTGCGACCTGCGTTGACGCATCAGGTCATTCACTAAATCCGTCATGTGGGTCCCTGGGACCGCCTGATTCTGTACCAGGAGTTCGACTTTATCATTCCAAGTCATGTTAGGATTCTGTTTCATCCGTTGTAATACCAGGCCAGCTTGTTTCTTGAACGATGCAGGTAGTCTTCAGCACTTCGTCTTCGACCCACTGTGGGGCTATGGGTGGTACCCCTGGTAATGGCGGCTGTTGGAGCGATGCTGAGGTCGGCGGTGTGTCAAGTGGTGGTGGTGGTGGTGGTGGTGGTGGTGCTGGGGTAGAGAGGGTGTTGTATTGGTCCATGAACGTCATGTACCGTTGAAGCGTCTCATTGTACCGTTGTACTTTCTCACTGTCGCTTAACCTCGGTCTCTGTAAGATCTGTTGCATCTCTCCATCGAGGGTGTTTATGGTCTTCACCGTAGGTGGGACAGGGTGGGGCGATTGGAGGTTTTGAAGGAACCGTGGTTCGACGAGGACCATTTTTTTCGTGTGGTTCATTGTCGGCCGAAGAGTCCACCCAATACTAGACCCAGCACGGAAGCGGCCAACGGTGCTGAGATGGCCCCGAGAAAGCCGCCTTTCTGTAACACCTTTTTCGTTTGTGTTTGAGAGACTCGCTTCTGGACTAGTGTTCGGAGACCTGTCTTATGCTTGGCCAACTTGGTCTTCTGAGCCGGAGTCAGTGGTACGTTACCTTTTAACAGGTTGTACTCGATCTCGCACAGACAGCGTACAAGGGCAGGGTCCGCACCGCGTACAATGGTTCGGACCAACTCGAGTGGGGCCGTCTTCAATACACGGAGCGTGCTTCCGTACTCGCGCAGACATCATGTACAACTAATGCTAGAACTCACAACTCTGTTCTCTGAGGTAGATAAAAAGAGCAGAGACAAAGTCAACCATGCTGTGGTATTAATTCTTTTTATTATCCCCATCATCAAACACACACTCCAGCTGGGGGAGCCACTGTGGGTGTGTTTACATTATTTTTGCATGTGCACGTGGTGGGTCTCTCCGGGAAAGATGCCGGTCCGTAGTCGAAGGTGGGCGGGGGTGGCTTGCTTGAGGTCGAAGAGCATATACCCGTGCTAAGGGATTGTCGCATCTTTGAAGGCTTCCAACGTAAACGGTGTGCGGCCGGGATACATCTGTCTCGCCAGGTGCAGCAGTTGAGTGGTATCTCTCGGGTTTTTGAAGACCACCAGGTACATGTAGTGGGCATTTAAGCTGATGTTCCTATGTTCATACTTCTTATGTTTTTACTGAACAGATTCTGCACAATGTAGATGATGCTGAGCCGTCGATGATGGCTGCCTTTGGTAAAGAGTTGGGTGACCCGCGCATCCGTCTCCGCCATGAGATCATCCAGAACCATGGTGGTGGGTACAACGTCGATCGCCGTTGTCTGTTCACTGTGAGGGATGAAATCCCGTGGGTTTTCAGACGTAGTGGGTGTTCTTGGTGTAGGTGTGGACTGTATACTTGGTGTGGAGCTCGATGTGGCTTGTATATGGGGTGTGGTGGTGGTGATGACTGGGCTCGATACGGGGTTGACTGGTGCTATCTGTAGACTGGTTTGACCGGTGGCTGATGTTCTCAGTTGGTTAAGTAGCGTGCTGACATAGGCTACGTCGTAAAACACACCTCCGTACAACACACTCAGCAGGGTTAGCGCTATCACCACAAAGCCCACTTGCGCTTTGCGCGTTTTGGGAGACGCTGTGTTCAGAGGCAGCTGCTGTTTGTCCATAGCACTGTGGTCGAACGTGGAATGAAGGATGACGGCAGTCGTGTGTGGCTTTATAGTCGTTTCACCTGGTTGGCAGCGACCCAGGAATTGAAGGAACTGGGCCAGCCTTGCCATTTGACTAAATGAAACAGTTTGCCACGTCGACGTTCCGTTTTCAAAATCTGCTCCACCGTGTAGTAGTCTTGCTGTCTTTTTACGACAGGCTGTAATTCCGTCTCGTAAAACGTCCCTAGCAACGGTTCCCCTTGAAGATCTTCCAGTTCATAGACTCGCTGCTGTCGGGGTAGGCGCCGTTTAATCAGGAAATGATCATCGCTCCAATTGGCCAAGTACCTTTTCTCAAATTAACCTTTGACTTTACTGATCCGTACAGGGTCCCCGACCTTGTACACCTCCTTCGTCGTTCGCTGCGATTGCCTGGGGTACAAGACACCCCGGGCTTGGGCTTCATTGCGTTGGGTCACGGTAATGGGGGCTCTCTCTATACTCCGGTGATAGGCTCGATTGTAACCACTCACAAGTTTCGGGAGAACATCGATTTAACGGCTTTCAGAAACTGTTCGAACGGTCTGTTGAGGAATTCCGTGCCTTCGTCGGTTTGCAAATACAAAGGTTTGCGCCCGGTCTTGAAGATGTCTTTGAACGCTGCTATGAGATTCGCCCCCGTTTTCGTCCGGATGGGTACCACCCACGCATACTTCGATAGGATATCGATGCACGTCAAGATATACCGATTCCCATCGTTGTGTTTGGCAAAGGCGCTCATATCGACCAAATCCGCTTGCCACTGGGCATCTATTCCTCCCACGATGACCCGGTTCCGTAGAAAATGGCGACGGACAGATCGATGTAAGGTATAGGTGTCTTGTTTTCTTAACCAATCTCGGACTTGGGCACGTTGTATCCCCTGGGGTTTGGCCGCTCGATAGAGAGCCGTCAATGCACTATAGGCCGCCGGACTGTCGGGACTGTAGTATAAGTTATCCAACACCTTCTCCCAGCTCTTCATGGTGACAAATGATGATGGACCCTGGCTCTATCGTTTATTTATAACGGGTATATCTTGGGCCGGATTTTCCTTCTGATTTGCTTCGTTAGCTTCTGCCAGCATAGTGTCCATGGTAAATAACCAGTCCAACTCGTCTGATGACCGCTTGATCAGCCACTTGATCCACATCTACCACGGCATCTTCCAATGCAGACCATAGATCAGGGTGAAGGGTAAAATGCACTGTACCCCCATCTAGCCGAGCCAATTGAGCACAGAAAGGGCCGCGTCGGATGTTCACATCGTGACACAAGTGGATGAGGTTGCCGTCCAGTTCAGCAGACAACACCCGTTTGAATTTGGTCCAGCCCTCCCGGGACAGACGAATGTGGGCCGGGCACGGTTGTGTAGGGTCTGCATCACAGATGTCTCCCACCTCCTCCATGATATCGACCTTATCCGCATAAACGCGCAAGAAAACCTCGGGGGCCAAGCTCAGATACGCCAGTATTATATGCTCCGTCATGGTCAGTACGTGAATGGTACCAGATTTGACTGTCTCTCGTATTTATAGGGAGAACCCCGTGAGATCAAAGGATCGGGTGGTCATGTCACTGGGCTGACTGAGTCTAGCCGGGTAATCACTGGCATCGTCGTCTGCCTCCGCTTCATTGCTAGAAATTTGTTCATTGGGTTCTGCCGCCGCTTCTCTCAGGGCACGAGCCCACTCCAACTCGTCTGATGATCGCTCGTCCGGTGTAAACAGCTGGTCCACAATAGGCACCACTTTCTCGAAGGCTGTCCACAGATCGGGGTCTAGGGTGAAGCCTCGCATAGGGTCTTGGTAAAGGCCCAGGCGTGGGAAGAAGGGTCCACGGTGTACGTAGATGGCATTGTCTATGTGGATGAGGTTTACGTCGAGCTCACCACTCAACACCCGTTTAAATTTGGTCCAGCCGTCACGGTGTAGCGTAACCGTATTCGATACGGTCCCAGCGCGCGACCATCAAACATCTCCACGGTCTTCCACGAGGATGACTTTATCTTCATAGACGTGTAACCCCACCCGGGGTGTAAGGGGAAGGAAGGCTCGTAGAACTGGTGACATGGTTCACCCAATGACGAACGGTGAATGACACGCCCTCTGACTGTCTCTCGTATTTATGGTCAGGTCCCTCGGTGACATGGTTGACCCAATGACGATCGGTGAATGACGCACACTGTGTCTGACACTCGTATTTATGGTCAGATCCCACTGCCAATGCGACAGCGTCACGGTCAATAGGGCACAGACCATGACTAGGCCAACCAGCCGTCGCTGGTTGCGGCGTGAGCGCTCGTGGTCCATAGCCCGAGTATCAAGGATGGCTGTCATAGTCCAGTAGTGGTGAGTGATGGCACACCTCTCCATCGAGTGCACTCTGTCGAGGACCGCTTCTGTGAACTCTTTCGGGATCTGGCGTCGCCCCTCGTTGTCGTCGCCATCTGCAAACATGGACCGAACCATTGCTCGGTAACCCGTGAGCGAATTAACCACCGTCGCATGTTGTAAAATGCGAGTCGCATAGGGATGGGTGTCCGTCATGGCTCTGCAACTGTAGGAATGGGGGTGTGGGATCCAGAGGGACGTGTTTTATAGACCATGTCACACATGCGCGCCTTAGACGTAGCTCTGCGGGTGTAGTCCGTGATACGTACTATTATGATGGGTTAGTCCAAAAAAGAGAGCAACAACAACAACGATTACAGGTCAATCCTTTTATTATGCGTGAATCGGGCGTGACCTGGGTAGGAAACATGATAGGAATGCATGTACCGACCTGTCTTTGGTTTTTTCTATGTATGAGGGTCTGGGTGAATGGGGCGTGACCTCGGAACATGATGGGGTTTTTTCTATGTATGAGGGTCTGGGTGAATGGGGCGTGACCTGTGAACATGATAGGACATATACTGACCTGTCTGTGGGGTTTGTCCACAATTTCGCTGACGTCCGTGTCTTTTCGGTGACGTCCGTGTCTTTTCGGTGACGTCCGTGTCTTTTCGGTGACGTCCGTGTCGTTTCGGGTATGTATGAGGGTCTTGAGGGGGGCGACTGTATGTGGCGAGTTGTATGTGTTTTTTTCGGTTACGTCCGTGTCTTTCATCCGGGCACTTCACGTCTGCGCCTGCATCGGGGTATGTATGAGGGTCTTGAGGGGGCGACTGCATGTGGTGAGTTGTATGTGGGTGTTGTTTTCGGTGACGTCCGCGCCTGCATCCGGGTACTTCTATGTAGGTGTATAAAAGTGGGAATGTTTAGGGCATTGCTGCATTCATTGGCCTGCTTGACCTGACCTGCCGGGACCTGCCTGACCAGCCTGAGCCTATCTGACAACAGGAGCTACTTGCCTGAGCCTCACCAGCCTATCTCACCATAGCAGCTACTTGCCTGACCAGTGGAGCCAACAGTCATGGAGCCATCTCACCGAGCTACGCTTCTACAGCACCGTTTTCGCCTCGTTGAAGAGATGCAGCATGTGGCCGATATTGGTGATCTGCCCATGGTGGAAAACATAATCACTAAACACATGGGGGTTGATATCATGGCGGAGAAGATCTATATGCCACGAAACAGCACCAAGATGTTCACTTGCACGACTTCCCAGAAGCAGTTTACTCGTCCAGAAGATTTGTGACGGCACGAGTCCTCCATCCACAACGGCGCACGGTATACTTGTATAACCTGCGCACGGTCATTTAATCGGGAGGACCCTTTACTGCGCCACGTACGCTCATTCCACGAGGGCGCGACGGAACAATGTAATGAATGTGGTCAACTCTTCAAACGACCCAGTCAGTTAAGACGGCATCAGCGTTTGATTCATGACCCGTCTCTACGGTTTGGGCGACAACTTCCCACTAAAGTGGCACCCAGGAGGGTCAGACCCAGTGGAGATGAGCCCGGGGAGACGAACGCCACTGGTGATGCGATCACAGAGAGCGCGCCTGTACCCACAGTTCAGAATAGCCTAGATATCCAGCCAGTCCCTAGCACTATTGTTGCTAGTCATACGCCTGACGACATCGAACATTTTCTGGAAGATGCAGTGGATGTTCCTAGCGATCTGTTACAGGACGCCCATCCAGTGAGTGACATCTATCGGCGCCAATGGCCCATGATACGGCACGTTTTCCACCGTGATCGCCCTATTCCAGATATCTACAATTTCTCACTCACCGACCTCACCCTTCTACGCAGCTACGTGGAAGCCATCTTCAATGACCAAGCTACGGTCTTCAAAGTGAATGTCGCTTTCGGGTACATCTTACGTCACAAAGAGACGGACCAGTTACGGTATTATTATGCCAGTAATAACAGCCATGTGTTTGACCAGCCGTTCACCATCATTAACCGGGCGTCGCTAGAGACGATGCTGGAGAAACTGGACACCGTGGATCCCTTGAGATGGGCACATCGTCAACGCCCCAACACACAATGGGTGGTAGAGAGGGTGACCAATGTTACGTTCTTCGTTACCAAGATGACCGACCACCCCCATCGGCTGAATGCGTCACCCTTGCACTGATGAATAACATAACATGCCGTATATACTCTCTATGTCTACATACTGAACGTTGACTTGAGCTCAGTAAACATTAAATGTGACGGTGCGTTAAATAATAAAACATGGTGTTTGATATTTCAATTTGTTTTGCTGTGAACATACTAAACATACTCAGGGCGGCTCCCCCAGCCTGGGTATGATGTAACATTGGGGATAATTAACTGTATAAACATTGCTGAACTTGTTGTTATTCACGACAACCGATTTCCGCTATACTTGGATGAAATATATACCCCGATGTGATATAATGCCCTTGCACACCTTCGAAACTTCCCTTTAACCCGCGCGCGCGCGCGCTCGCCCGGATAACCCGCGCGCTGCGGACGGGGCGGGCCGGGCCGGGCCGGGGAAATCTTGGATGTTGAAAATCCGGACCCTACGTCTAAGGGAAAATTGGAACTCTTCTGGGTTCGGAGGTAGTTTTAGTGAAACCCGGAAGTGACGTCTGTGTGCAGAACCCACACCACCAAACCACAACCATGGACCCATAGTGATGGGTCAAACACACACCCACGCACCCCCAAAATGCCTGCTTTCTATACTACGACCAGACTGCGCATGCGCAGACTATTGAACACGGACGAACCATGAGTCCAGTCGGATGCTCCTCCACGAGAGCTTCAAAATAAGACCTCAGACGACACCATCGGACCACTAGGGGCTCACCTAGACCCCAAAATGTATATTTCCATACCCTTTTCCCACAATTCCTGCTTGCGCATGCGCAGAATGACTTCAGTTCCACGTCACACCCATCCCGTCGGATTCTCCTTCACGAATGCTTCACATTGATACCTCATACGACTCCATCGGACCAATAGGGGCCCACCTAGACCCCAAAACGTCTATTTCCATACATTTTGTCTACTGCGCATGCGCAGAATGACGTCAGTTCCACGTCACACCCATTCCGTCGGATGCCCCTTCACGAATGCTTCACTTTGAAACCTCACTCGATCCAATCGGTACACTAGGGACCCCTCTCTCCCCTGAAGATTGCTGGAGAATGCAGGAGAATTTGGGACTACTTTCTGTCCGCGGAGGCAGACGGCATCACTACCAGGCCGCATCACCGCGGAGGAATACACACGCCCGATTCACGCAGACCGAAAGTGACGTCATACATGACACCTGCACACACCGCCACAAAACCGCCACAAAATCTCATACCTGCGCACAACACTCCCGCGCACACCACTTTCTCGCGCATGCGCAGTGACGAGCCACAGGCCTTAAATGCACTTATACTACTACTGTGGGGGTTCTCTCAAAACACGGTTGCTGTTTAGCATATAATGACCCAGCCTTCTCTTCAATTTCAGATGCTTTGGCTCTACTATAGACTGCTACCACATAGTACGGGCCGTATATTGGCGTAGCCTTATCTGCGTTTGCTGCTCATGCTATATCAACGATTTCTGTTCGTATATATTTTAACACAATTGTTTCTCTTATCAATCAGCATAATTGAGTATTTCATAACGATAACTTTGCTAAATTTTGATTCTCATATTTCAGAAGTCGGATAATTTACCAGAACCTGACATAAATTTTTTCTGCTAGACGATGGGAAGCACAGTTTATGATATCTTGGAGGGCTATATATTCATGTAGCTACTCGGAGATCAGCTATCCAGATATCTTGGAGATTGACCTATTTTGATATCGTGGAGATTGACCTATTTTGATATCGTGGTGGAGATTGAGACTTGGAGTTGAATATTTTGACACTTGTCCTTGAGATTGAACTGTGGAGATAGAACTGTGGAGATTAGATATCTTATTACAAAGCCACTAGCAGTGCTGGAACAATCGTGTTGGAGCTGACTATCTTGGGAATTCAATCTACATTTCCATTCACCAACAAGATTCACAAGCAATATATTTCCCAAATACACAGATTTCGAACAATAAGGCCAACAGTATGGTGTTCCATTTCGGCCATTTTTGCGTCGCGCGTCGCAGGCGACGGGAAGGGCGACGTCGCCCACGACGTCGCCCGCGACGTCGCCCTTCCCGTCGCCCTTCCCGTCGCGTTCTTATAATGTTAAGAGATAGAACGCGACGCGACGTCGCCCTTTTTAAACGCGACGTCGCCCACGACGTCGCGGGCGACGTCGCCCTTCCCGTCGCGCGTCGCGCGTCGCTTTAATCAACACGACGCGATGGGCGACGTCGCCCACGACGTCGTCCACGACGTCGCTCGCGACGTCGCCCATCCCGTCGCCCTTCCCGTCGCGTTCTTATAATGTTAAGAGATAGAACGCGACGCGACGTCGCCCTTTTTAAACGCGACGTCGCCCACGACGTCGCGGGCGACGTCGCCCTTCCCGTCGCGCGTCGCGCGTCGCCTTCCGGTATTATAGGACAAAATCGATCTGCGCATGCTTAGGGAGCAGCTATTGCGATGTGGATCGTATGGCGAGGCCGTCATTTCATGAATGATCTCTGCCACTATCGATAAAGAAAATGTCAGCGTAAATGAATAATGATTATCCTGCATTATCGTATAGCTTTTAAATGGTGTTAAATATTAGTCCATGCTTGGAATGATGCCTGTTATGAAGTTATCTCTCGGAAAGTCTGCAACTCGCTGTGTTGTACTGTACAAATTATATCTTCGCTTCCAAAAAACATACGCAACCCCCACATCCGTACATCGTCTTGAATTTCTTTATTCCCATTGGATTTCGCGTGTATGTGTGTGTGGATTTTCTGTGTGCTTTTATGTGTTTGTGTTTTCAGTTGTTCTTACAGTATACCTCCACATTTACCAGGCCGTTGAAAATATCCTTTTATTTACTGCTGTCGAACACTGTATGCCGTTACTTAACCTGTCACGTCCCGACAGATTGTAGTGTAGATCTATAAGCTTTCAATTTAGCGGAGAGAGATAGTCCCATAACTCTCAAAAAGAAAGAAATTTTTTTTTGATGGAATTGAAGTTATTTTGTTCTTTCTATTCTTTCTAAGAACTGACTGAAGAATATTAGTACTTCTGCACTCTTTAAATCGTCCGGCATGTCCACGATCGTTCTAGACGATTGAACTTAAAATTCAGGACGAGTTCTTGGAGTTCGAGTAAGTTGCTCTTAACTGCAAAGATTCTTTCCTCATTTTCAAGAAAAATTAAAAAAAAATCATCCTTGAGACACAATTGTAGTCAAATGGCCTGAAGGAATCGCCTAGGCCTCGGAAGCTCCAGGATCCCAGATGACTGGAGATGCGTTCTTGGCCTTTCCCAGTGAATAAAACTCAACATTAAAACGCACACGTTGTAACCAGTTTTTTTTTGTCTTTTCTTGCTTTTATGTGTGGGTATTTTCTTTCCAGAGTTATTCAACCTCAAACTTGGTCAACACAAAAAACGGTGTGCAAATTAATTAGCTCAGCGACTCATCCAGGTTGTGGTTTTGGAGGGAATACGTGTTTTGTACATTTTTGAGGGAATTTATACAGTAGTTTTGTGGGTTCCGAATCACGGTGACCGGCGGATAACTTTCCTAATGAACGCCTTATATTTCTTGCAATAAAGCATCTGTGTAAATCTTTTCTATTTTTATTGGAACGTCTGTTTCTGTGGACCCAAATAAATGTCGAACAACCGAACTGCGTTGTTTGTTTCTCGGTCAATTCGGCATGGTAATGCTTCCGGTACCACCCAATGGCAAATTCACGCTGGGACAAAAACGCGTGTGATTTCTTAAGTGTTGAATCTACGAGAAATTAAATGGCTTTAAGTGGTAATTTCAGTATTCGTTTCAGTGACTGAATTATATTAATGGTCAAACACAATATCTAATGATTTGCGATAACCCTCGCCAGCATTGTAACATAATGCGGCATTAGAGATGTCAATTCCGGATTACGAATTGTGACATTGAAGACTGCACACGGACAAATGTCTCTTGGGCAAAGTTATTGCTTTAGTCACAGAACGGGATAGTCTTCACCCCTCCCCTCCCCCCTTCCCTTCCCCCACCCCACCACACACATACCAAAGATTTCAAAATTAAAGATTTAATTATTAAAATTTTGGGAAATATATCTGTGTGTCCTTTCCTCTATTTTCTTTTGTCCAAATATAGATGCTAAATAGATGTCCGATATCCATTTAGAGAGTTTATATATTGTAATGTTGAATATGCGAGTAGAATTCGTTCAGCTGTCAGCAACACGATGGAACGTGTGTGTAACTTTCTTAAATTTGAATCTGAATTCCATGCAGTATATCAGGTCAGATGGGGAAACATTTTCGACAGGTTTGAATTGAACCAGGTCCGTCAGGTTCAATCTTAAATGAATGGTGTCGTCCGTGAACAAATAGCGAACTATCCAAATCCTGAGAGAATTAAATTAATTAGTGAGGATAATTTCCGTATCAGGCATGGTCAGACAGATCAGGCCGTCGTTGTCTATGAACAATTTCTGCCTCAGTAATGGCAATCCAACAAAGTCCAGGCATGTGATACCACATTTTTCGCCTATTGGGATATTGGTGATAAATGACCACTCACGACCGCTAGATGGCGTGATCCGCTTCTTACCAAAGTGATTCGCAACTGCCCGCGCTGGTGCACCGAGACGGACTTGATTTTCTCATTGATTTACAAGTTCGATTAGAGAATTTTATACATGCAATTATCGACGACAGATTTTCGTAGAAAATAAGGCCAAGAATCACTCTCAACTCTTAACAACACGAGCGCCAGCAGTCTAGATGTAAAAGGCGATTCGGAACTCCCCTATTAACTGTATGCTTAAACATGCCTCGTTTCGTCTGCTCGACCACTTTCCCCTCTGACAAACACGCATGGGGAATATGTATTTCACAAACACGTCTATTTTTTGTTTGTCTTGCAAATATTTGGGGGGAGGGGCCATGCCCTCCTTGTCTACGGCCATGAGTTAAGAGCAACTTACCCGAACTCCAAGAACTCGTCTTATATTTGAAGTTCAATTGTCGTCAAACGTCTAGTACGATCGTGGAAATGCCGGATAATTCGAAGAGTGCAGAAAAACTAATATTCTTCAATCAATTGTTAGAAAGAATAGAGAACATAATTCTCACAGTAAAATGACTTCAATTCCATCATAATTTCTTTCTTTTTTTCTTCTTTTTGAGAGCTATAGGACTATCTCTCTCTGCTAAATTGAAAGCTAAAAGATCTACTACAATCTGCCGGGACGTGACAGGTTGAGTACCGGTATACAGTGTTGGACAGCAGTAAATAAAAGGATATTTTCAACGCCCTGGTCAATGTAGTAACATAAGGAGGTATACTGTAAGGATATCTGAAAAACGAAAACACACAAACACATAAAAGCACACATAAAAGCCACACACACATTCACTCGTGTACGGATATGGGGGTTGCGCATATCTATTGGAAGCCAAAATATAATGTGTATAGTACAACACAGCGAGTTACAGACTTTCCGAGAGATAATTTCATAACAGGTATCATTCCAAGCATGGACTAATATTTAACACCGTTTAAAAGCTATACGATAATGCAGGATAAGCATTATTCATTTACGCCGACATTTTCTTCATCGATAGTGGCAGAGATCATTCATGAATTGACGGCCTCGCCATACGATCCACATCGCAAAAGCTGCTCCCTAAGCATGCGCAGATCGATTTTGTCCTATAATACCGGAAGGCGACGCGCGACGCGCGACGGGAAGGGCGACGTCGCCCGCGACGGGAAGGGCGACGTCGCCCGCGACGTCGTGGGCGACGTCGCGTTTAAAAAGGGCGACGTCGCGTCGCGTTCTATCTCTTAACATTATAAGAACGCGACGGGAAGGGCGACGGGATGGGCGACGTCGCGAGCGACGTCGTGGACGACGTCGTGGGCGACGTCGCCCATCGCGTCGTGTTGATTAAAGCGACGCGCGACGCGCGACGGGAAGGGCGACGTCGCGGGCGACGTCGTGGGCGACGTCGCGTTTAAAAAGGGCGACGTCGCGTCGCGTTGTATCTCTTAACATTATAAGAACGCGACGGGAAGGGCGACGGGAAGGGCGACGTCGCGGGCGACGTCGAGGGCGACGTCGCCCTTCCCGTCGCCTGCGACGCGCGACGCAAAAATGGCCGAAATGGAACACCATACAACAGCGATTATTAATGCTGGCGACTGATGTTGAGAAAAATCCTGGTCCATTCTTCAATAATTTGCATGGTCGACCATCTTATGTAATAATATTAGCGGACTATCACCAAGAAAGTGCTGTGTTCCCTGGTGAGTCAAAGGGGCGTCAATGTCTATGTAATCGTTTACTTTCCTGCTTGCAAGCATGTACTGAATCGTGAAGGTGCATCCGTCTGGATAAGTGTGTCGTTCGTTTTCAACATTCTGCGCATGCGCAGACAGGGAATTGTGGGAAAAGGGAATGGAAATAGACGTTTTGGGGTTTAGGTGGGCCACGATTGGTCCGATGGAGTCAAGTGAGGTATCAATGTGAAGCACACGTGAGGGAGCATCCGACTGGGTGGATGTGGGGTAGGAATATCGTCATTCTACGCATGCTCAGTAGACAAAGGCCATGGAAATAGACCTTTTGGGGCCGACATGGGCCACTATGGGTCCGATGGAGTCGTATGAGGTCTTATTTTGAAGCTCTCCTGAACGAGCATCCGACTGGACTAATTGTTCCTCCGTGTTCAATAGTCTGCGCATGCGCAGTCTGGCCGTAGTATAGAAAGCAGGCATTTTGAGATCGGGGAGTGGGTGAGTGTGAGAGTAGTGAGGGAGTGACTGAGGTAGTGTGTGAGGGAGTGAGTGAGTGAGGTAGTGAGTGAGTGAGTTAGTGAGTGAGTGAGTGAGTGAGGTAGTGAGTGAGTGAGTGAGTGAGTGAGTGAGTGAGTGAGTTAGTGAGTCTCGGAGCTCCGGGGCTCTTAGAGCTTCGGAGCTCTTGGATCTCGGAGCTCTTGGAGCTCAAAGCTCGGAAGTGATGTCATCGTACGCATGCGCACGCATCTGTGATGCACCCGTACCCTGGTGTACCCTATACCCTACGGGCTATAGGATACAAGGTGTACCACAGATGCGTGCGCATGGGTACGATGACGTCAATTCCGCGCTTTGAGCTGAGCTCCGAGCTCCAAGAGCTACAGGGTGCACCACAGATGCGTGCGCATGCGTACGATGACGTCAATTCCGAGCTTTGAGCTGAGCTACGGAGCTCCGAATCTCCGAGACTCACTCACTCACTCAATCGCTCACTACCTCACTCACTCACTAACTGACTCACTCACTCGCTCACTACCTCACTCACTCACTCCCTCACTCACTACCTCAGTCACTCCCACACTCACTCCCTCACTCACCCGCTCAACGATCCCAAAATGCTTGCTTTTTATACTACGACCAGATTGCGCATGCGCAGTCTATTGAACACGGAGGAATCATTAGTCCGTTCGATGCTCCTTCACGAGAACTTCATAATAAGACCTCATACGACTCCATCGGACCCATAGTGGCCCATGTTGGCCCCAAAATGTCTATTTCCATACCCTTGGTCTACTGCGCATGCGATATTCCTACCCCACATCCATCCACTCGGATGCTCCGTCACGTGTGCTTCACATTGATACCTCACTTGACTCCAATAGTGACTCCCCTAATCCCCAAAACGTCTATTTCCATTCTCTTTTCCCAAAATTCCCTGTCTGCGCATGCGCAGGATGTTGAAAACGAACAACACACTAGTACAGGCGGATGCCACCTCACGACTCCTTCACATTGATACCTCACTCGACTCCATCGGGCCACGAGTGGCCCACCTAGACCCCAAAACGTCTATTTCCATACACTTTGTCTACTGCGCACGCGCAGAATGACGTCAGTTCCACGTGTCACTCCTCCCGTCGGATGCTCCTTCACGAATGCTTCACATTGATACCTCACTCGACCCAATCGCCCCACGAGGGACTCACCTAGGCCCCAAAACGTCTATTTCCATACCCTTTTCTCACAATTCCCTGTTTGCGCATGCGCAGAATGTCGAAAACGGCCGACACACTAGTGCAGGCGGATGCCCCCTCACGTATCCTTCACAACGATACCTCACTCGACCCCATCGCGGCACGTGGGACTCACCTAGACCCCAAAACGTCTATTTCCATACCCTTTTCTCACAATTCCCTGTTTGCGCATGCGCAGAATGTTGACAACGGACGACACACTAGTCCAGGCGGATGCCTCCTCACATATACTTCACATTGATACCTCATGCGACTCCATCGGACCACTAGTGGCTCCCCTAGACCCCAAAACGTCTATTTCCATACCCTTTGTCTAATGCGCATGCGCAGAATGACGTCAGTTCCACGTCTCACCCATCCCGTCGGATGCTCCTTCACGAATGCTTCACATTGATACCTCATACGACTCCATAGCACCACTAGTGGCCCACCCAGACCCCAAAACGTCTATTTCCATACCCTTTTCCCACAATTCCCTGTCTGCTCATGCGCAGAATGTTGCCAACGGCCGAGACACTAGTTCAGGCGGATGCCCCCTCACATATGCTTCATATTGTTACCTCATACGACTCCATCGGCCCACTAGGGGCTTCCCTAGATCCCAAAACGTCTATTTCCATACACGTTGTCGACTTCGCATGCGCAGAATGACGATATCCCAACCCCACACCCACCCCGTCGGATGCTCCTTCACGAATGTTTCACATTGATACCTCATACGACTCCATAGGACCACTAGTGGCCCACCTAGACCCCAAAACGTCTATTTCCATACCTTTTGTCTACCGCGCATGCGCAGAATGACGATATTTCAACCCCACGCCCAGCCCATCAGATGCGCCTACACGAATGCTTCACATTGATACCTCATACGACCCAATCGGACCATGCAGCGTATTTGAATTCTGGGGACTACTTTTTCTCGACGGAGGCAGACCGCATCACCGCGGAAGAATTCAAGGTCAAAGAACTATATAAAACTTGGCACCCAGTCAAAATCTTAGTACATGAAATAAGCCCTGACATCATATGTATACAAGAAACATTTCTTAAGCCAGGAAAAAATAAATTTGCAATAAAAGGATATACGCCATATAGACAAGACAGACTAAACGGCCCAAAGGGAGGCAACCTCACACTAGTTAAGGAAGAACTCATACAGCTAGAATTGAACAAGAGCCCAGTAAATGAAGACCTCGAATGGCAAGCTATACGGGTGTTCCAAAATAATAAACCTATAAATATAGTGAACCTGTACTCCCCTGGCACTCTAAAAACAATATCACAAAAAGAACTTAACAAAATCACCCAAAAATATAACTCGCCAATTATAATCTGCGGCGATTATAATAGCCATAATCCAATCTGGGACGAAACCTGCACCACGTCAGATGATAGGGGTAAATCAGTAGAAAAATGGTTAGATGATAATAACCTCGTATTCCTGAACTCGGGAGAAGGGACTAGAATAGATATGCGAACCGGTAAACTCACTGCAATTGACCTAACAATAGTCTCTCCCGAACTAGCAGTTAAATCAGAATGGGCAGTCCTACCAGATACACTAGACAGCGACCACTTTCCAATCCTGACTAAATTTAGCATGAAACCAGATTTTGAACAGACAGACCCTCTCCCACGCTTCCAATACTCCAAGGCAGACTGGAAAAGCTTCCAAAACGATTGCCAAAGTCTAATACATGACGATATAGTTAGTAACGATATAGAGACCTTCAATGAAAATATAACCAGCAAACTTCTAAACATAGCACAAAAACATATTCCAGTTACGAATAAGCGACCCAACAAAAATCCAGTGCCTTGGTGGGACCGAGAGTGTGGAAAGAACATCGCTGCAAAGAAAAAAGCACTCAGAAAATTCAAAAAAAGCCGGCTCCAGAGTGATCATGAAATATATAAGGAACTGAAAAGAATAGCAGAAAAAAGCGTCAAAGAAGCCAAATCAAGATGCTGGGAAGATTTCTGCAACACTATAGATACGAAAACTAACTCAAAGAAAGTATGGAATAAAATAAAAAGCATTCAAGGGAAAGCAACTAACACAATACCCGTACTAAACAAAACAAAGAGAACTAATCTCGAAAAGGCAGAATATCTTGCTGAATCATTCGCATCAAACAGTAGCGATAGCAACCTGAAACCAGAATTCAGAAAAATCAAACAAGAAACGATCCTGGAAAATGACACAAATGATTATATAGAAAACTACCTTAACGGAGACTTTAATATCAATGAATACAGAAAAGCTTTACACTCTAAAAAAGAAAGTTCACCCGGCGAAGACAAACTAGGGTATACAATCCTAAAGCACCTACCAAACACCACTCAGAAACTAATTCTAAAACTAATTAATGTGAGCTGGAAGACCAAACAACTCCCGAACAAATGGAAATCATCTATTGTTATCCCAATACCAAAACCTGGTAAAGACCCATCAGATAGTAAGTCATATAGGCCGATCTCACTCACGTCAAATTTATGCAAAATTATGGAAACCATGGTCAAAAACAGACTTGAATATCACCTGGAAAGCAACAACTTGTTAAACAAAACACAAAGCGGTTTTCGGAAAAAAGAAGTACTTTAGACCACATAGCCAGACTCCAACACTCAATCAAAAAGGGTAATGCCAAACACCAATATACATTAGGCATTTTCTTGGATATAGAAAAGGCGTTTGACCTTGTATGGCAGGACGGGATTATCACCCAATTAAACAACCTAGGAATTAAGGGCAGGATACAACACTGGATAAAAAATTTTCTTCATGACCGAAACTTCAAAGTTCGTATTGGTAACACCATGTCCATGGACCACCAGCTAGATAACGGCACCCCACAGGGCAGCGTCATAAGCCCCACCCTTTTTAACATTCTGATTAATGGCCTGGCCAACGAAATTGACACAAAACATCCTGAAATTGAACAATCACTTTTTGCTGATGATGCTGCCATGTGGAAATCTGCCGGCTCGATAAAAAAATTAACAAGTATAATGCAAAAGTTACTAAATACAGTCAGCGACTGGGCCGATAAATGGGGATTCAAATTTTCAGCTGTCAAAACTACCGGTGTGCTATTCTCAAATAAACAAAACACAGACATCACGCTATCACTAGGAGGCCAGAAAATCGAGTTTAAGAATAGTGTCAAATACCTAGGTATGATCTTCGACCGAAAACTCACTTGGAAAGACCACATCGACCAATTAATTATTCGGTGTAACAAGGACCTGAACCTTATGAGGTGCGTATCGGGTACCAACTGGGGGGCCAATAAACATAGCTTAATCAAATTATATCAAATACTCATCAGATCCAAAATAGACTATGGTTCAATCGCGTATCAATCAGCATGCAAGACCCATTTGAAAAGAATAGACAGCATTCAGTATTCGGCCCTAAAAATAGCCACCGGGGCGTTCAAAGGAACTGCATTATGTAGTCTACAAATAGAAACTAATGAAAAACCCTTACATTTAAGACGAGAAGAGCTGTCAATGAAATATGCAGGGAAAACAATAGCCAAGGGCGAAAACCACCCATGCCACAAAATTTTTGGCCCAAAAACCGAATACGAATTCCTAAAAAGGAAATGGGAAAAAGACTCCGCACCATTCGGTTACACGATAGAACGACTATTCCAAGAACACGACATCCCTATCTCTTGTATCTCTGACACTGACAAGGTCAATAGACCACCATGGCAACTAATCACACCACACGTGGACACGAATATACATAGCTACATCACCAAACAGGACAACCCAGAGCATATAAGAGTCACTGCCCTCGAATATATTGACACACATTGGAAAAATCGCTTGAAAATATATACAGACGGCTCCAAAAACACAAGTCACAATACAGGTTCTGCATTCGTTATACCAGAACTTGACATTCACGAAGGTTTCAAACTACCAGACAATATGTCTGTATACACCACTGAATTAGTCGCCATAATCAAGGCTCTCGAATGGGTTCTTCAGAACCGACCTGTTTCCACCGTTATTCTTAGCGATTCCTTAAGCGGACTGGTATCTATAAAGAACTCCAAATCCGACAGCAGACCTGACCTCATACACGAAATAGAAATTTTATGCACACAAATACGAGACAATGACATTGACGCCATTTTAGCTTGGATTCCCGCCCACGTAGACGTTAGGGGAAATGAAGCCGCCGATAGGACAGCCAAAGACAGCCTCACCAAAACTGCACCTGACGTGCATATAGGACTAGGAACCAAAGAACTGAATTCTATCATTAAAACCAGAATAGATAGTAAATGGGAGAAGGAATGGAACGAAGAAAACCGAGGTAGATGGCTACATAGTATTCTAGAAAAGGGGAAAAGAAGGAGTTTTGGATTCCAGCTAAACAGTAAACGTGACGACCGCATCATCACAAGATTAAGACTAGGCAAAACAGGACTAAAATCTCACTTATCTAAGCTAATAAAAAACACATCACCACTATGCACTTCATGCAACAACGAAGAAGAAACGATAGAACATTTTATACTCAAATGCCCAAAACATGACCTCTATCGCCGAACACTGGAAAACGAACTCAAAAACTTAAATGTCCCTCTGTCGTTGGCTTCTATATTAAATCCTAAACCACCTCTTATAAACAAAGTATACTCCACCTTACTAGCTTACATCAAATCTACTGACTATCACTCTACCATTTAATACCATATGGTTACACCAAGACACCAATAAACCTAGGACCAAATTTGAATAAATGTAGCACGCTTAGAGTCAAAACTATTTTACAGGGGCGGAAATAAGGGTCAGTGATCGGAAATGACTGATCAAATTTGGACACTAACCAATCAAAATGCCATAGCAATAACATAGACAAATTCACTGATCAAATTAAAAGCTCCTAATAACGAGCTCCGACCAAATTGTGTTCCCTTATTTCCAACCCTCGTTAACGAATGTTAACCGTCTGGTCTTCATGCAGGGGCAGAAGACTGGAGGTTATATCAAACATTCACAATCGGCTTTAAATATAATAATATTTTTATTTATAATATTTAGTACCTAATAATTTATTGCTATTGATCATGTGTGACTTAGATCACGATAGTGCCAGTCGATGGCAAAAAATAACACCAGAAAACAAGAAACTACAAACTCTTCTATTCTTTGTAATACAGACACAGCACACTGAAGACCACAGACGAGTAAGACCAGCCATGAAACAGAACACCGATGACGACAAATATTATGAAACAGCACCAAATGGAGATGAACATGCATGAAGATCATCATCGTCGATCAGCAAGAACGTCCAGAAAACTCGACCCTCTGCCACGCCAGACACGGCCCCACCGAACTGAGCAACCAGAATACCAAATCCTAAACCACACAGACACGCTATCAAATATATGACACCGAAATGACGCCTCAACACATATCATCCTTTGACTTTCACACAATATAGGACGTAGACCTGCCGTCCTGTGCCCCAATACACACTCCAAGCAATTGTTACAAGCACAGATTTCTGGAAGAACCCACCCTGTTCCCAAGGGCGTCGTTAGGGAAGTCGATTCGAAAAATCCTGAAGACGCCCATGGTTCTCCCAGTTTTTTTCTGGACGGCTTTGTGCGTACAAAGGGGTACCAAGACAAAGGAATCATCCACGCGATTAGACCTACAGTGAACTCATATTTACTAGTATAGCTTAACCCAAAAAAAACGAAAGAGACTTACGAACTTGTACATAGCGACTCTTATTTACTTCTATTTATATCTCCTGCTAATCTATCATTGTTATTTATTATTTATTCATTTATTTATTTATTTATTTATTCATTTATTTATTTATATATTTAGCGCTGGAAAAGATATTAAAAGAAAACAAAGAAATGTACCGCGAAATCCAAATAAAACATTGAGTTGATGGGCCGCGAAATCCGAATGGGAAGCGGCCCTTAAACTACAATTTCAATCAAAAAGCCAATGCTGATGCAATCCATAACCACAACGCCACCTGTCGAGAGCCCATCCAGAACAAGTCAGTGCATGCCTTGATCACGTGATGGCCACGTGACCTCAAGTTTAAGTGCAAAGAGGTCAATGCGACCGTTTTTTACGCTTTCCATACTACTAGCCTTCATACCATATCTGCATTGTACACCACAGTCATGATGGAGACCATAATGTGTAATTAGCGATAAATACCGATCTACATGTATATGCCCTCCCCGTCTGATATCTCCAACTGAAACACATTGTTATACATGTATACCAAGTTTCACAATCCATCACTGTACATGTGAAATTTGGCTCTGTTCGGAGAATCGGAGCGGTATGCAAGAGTACAACAATAGTAACGGAAGAATTTCTTGCTATCACTTTGATATAGCCTTAATATAGCCATCTCATTAGCGACTGCCTCAGGACCCTTGGTCCTCTGGTTTGTTCTGGCTTGAATAAAGTAGATGAACTTGTTTTGTTATGGCAGCCGATGTCATCTACACCAAGATCAAAGATATTTCTCTTTATTGAGCTCGAGGCTCATATCTCGCACACCGATTTAAATTGAGGCGTGATTATGAAATTTCGCTGATTGAGTGGTTCTACAGTAAGGGCCAGTTTCAAATGGCAGTGGTCCATAGTTTTCAATCCAAAATTTCATCATTTTGGGGGATATGATTCGTAATGAGGGAGTTCTTTAATGACAATAAGGATGTTTTAAGCGATTGATAGATAGAAAATATTAATTGGAAAAAGGTCAGTTTTTAATTTATATTCTTTAATCCTCTGTCATCTACGTCACACCAAAGATGTGAAGATTCAAAGCTGCCCATATAAAATTTGCTTTTATTTTCAGATTTCCTGTCTGGACACACTTATTACAATCTTCTCTGGTTATATTTTAATGTATATTTCCCAATGATCTTCATATTGCAAACTGTCACAATACATGCAATCCTCTATTCATGAAGACCGGGGTTCGATTACTCCGAAAATAATATTCTTTGTTGACCTCTGTATAGCAGAGAAAAAAGATCAATCATATCTTTCATGTCATCGTGAATGATTCACGCACTCCTCTATATCAGTTTGAGATTGATTATCATTGAAATATGGTCAGTAGTATATAAAACACCGATTCCTTATTATTGAGGGTGAGGGTGATGACGTCATGTGGATCACGTGGAGCTGACGTCACTTCCGGGTCAAAGGTCACATTCGGTGACGTGACGGCCCAGCAAGAGATATCTGCCTCTACATTAGACCCCATTGACTTCCAATGTTAATCTCCGGGGAATAGTCCGGGAGCCAAACTCCAGTTTGAGCCTTGACATGGAAATGGAGTCCACCTAACGTTTTTTGATGGATTATATATCTCCTGTGTGTGCAGATTCAGAATCCGGATGATGCCAGTCTGGCAACCTTGGGGAAATCAAAATATCCAAGATGGCCGCCAGCATATTCAACATGACCGCTGTAGATCGCTTAGATTGATCGCTATATGGAATTGAGCTATATATTTTTGGTCTAAGAGTGCTCAAGAAATGGTATATAGATTTATTAGTACTTTATAATATTAGCTCCAGCTAATCTCAGCAGTAGTGGGGTGGAACTGACGTCATTCTGCGCATGCGCAGTAGAAAAGGATATTTTAATGGACGTTTTTGGATGGAGACGGACCCATATTGGGCGTACTAGGCATCGTGAAGCTCTCGTGGAGAAGCGTCCGACTGGGCTAATTTGTCGTGCGTTTTCAACATTCTGCGCATGCGCAGACAGAGAATGCTGAGAAAATGGGCACTGGGAGGGACGTTTTTGGGGTCTAGGTGGACCAATAGTGGTCCGATTGGGCCATATGAGGTATCAGTTTAAAGCATTCGTGGGGGAGCATTCAACTGGATGGGTTGTAAGGTGGAACTGACGTCATTCTGCGCATGCACAGAAAAAAGGTTATTTGAATAAACGTTTTGGGGTCGCGACGGACCAATAGTGGACCGATTGGGCCATAAGAGGTGTCATCGTGAAGCTCTCCTGGGGAACCATCCGTCTGGGTTACTGTGTCGTTCGGTTTCAACATTATGCGCATGCGCAGTCTGGCCGTAGTATAGAAAGCAGACATTTTTGGGTTCGTGTGAGGTCTGTTGAGTGATTGTGGGACCATCCGTAATCCTAATAGGCCGTGTAGGGTGTCAGCTTGAAGATTTCGTGGCGTAGACCACGACTCGAGGGGTGTTCACGTCATCTGTGACGTCATTGCTGACGTCATCAGTAAGAGTGGTAGCGAAAGCGGCCATTCTGGGGGGTGTGAAGGTAGGTGTTTGGGGTGGAGAAGAATAATCCGTGGTCCAAACCGCGTGCCCAACGCCCGGTGGTGGTGGTAGTGTCTGTACATATAGGGATTAACACGTGTCCTTCATCAGTCCGGGATGACGAATGGTATGGTTTTTGTTGGAAGTCATGGCGGAACGTCCATTGTTAGTGCGTGTTTGTGTGTGTGAATGTGCATGCGTGTGTGTGTACTGTGCGTGAACATTGAGCTTAGTTACCCGTCTCTCTTTCGGAAGACATGAAGGCTTTCTGTCGCTGTAAGACAGAAATGTCATTGCCACAGCATCAGGGTCAATAGGGCAAAGACCATTGTGAGGCCAACGAGACGTCGCTGGTTCCAGCGTGAGCGCTCGTGGTCCATAGCCCGGGCATCAAGAATGGCTATCATAGTCCAGTAGTGGAGGGTGATAGCACACCTCTCCATCGAGTCGACCCTGTCGATGACCGCTTCTGTGAACACTTCAAGGATCTGGCATCGCCCCTCGTTGTCGTCGTCATCTCCAAACATGGACCGAACCACTGCTCGGTAACCCGTGAGTGAATTAACCACGATCGCATGCTGTAAAATGCGAGTCGCATAGGAATGGGTGTCCGTCATGGCTCTGCAACAGTAGGAATCCAGTGGGGTCCAGAGGGACGTGCATTATAGACGATGTCACACATGCACAGGTCGGGAATTGTGGGAAAAGGGCTCTTGGGTGAACTTAACGCTCCAGCATAACGCATTGACGCCATGGTGTAGACAGATGAGAGAACAACAACAACAACAAGGATGACAGGTCAATCATTTTATTATCCCCACCAGCACACCATACCCACACTGGGGGAGCCGCTTTGGGTATGTTTACAATTCTCGTAAGCTCTTGTCCAATCAGAAGCCGTCGTTTGAGAAATTTCAATCTTCGGTCAGGGTCGCTCTTGACCTAAGCGTCGTCGAGCAGTTCAGGATACCGCTGAGGCAACATGTTCTGAAACAGTTGTTTGCGCATTCTGCTTACTTGCCAGGGCCTTGGTGGGTGGTAACCCTATATCCTCTTCCAAGTGACGCTTTATGCTAGAGCGTTAAGGTCACCCAAGAACTTGGTCTTCATGATGGACCTGTGCGTGGGGTCGCCTTTCATTTCAAGCGGCAGCAGGCTATACCGTTCATAGATGGCCATGGCTGTTTTCCTGATGTTAGGGCGCATTTGGATGTACGCATGAATGGGTTGAGAGCTTGGAGCTTTCGGAGCTGTTGGAGCTCGGAGCTGTTGCGTTAAGACGGGCGTTGGGCAAGCCTCAATCTCGGAGCTCGGAGCTCTGGGAGTCTGAGCTCGAAGCTCGAAAGTGACGTCATCGTACGCATGCGCACACACCTGTGGTGCACCCGCACCCTGGAGTACCCTGTGCTCTACGGACATTGGGAAATATGTCATATATATCAGCATTTTGAAAGCCATGGGTGATTGAGATAACCAATAAATTCAACACTTTATATTTCAAAGAGACGGGCATATTTTAAAGGGTCAACGGCAGCCATCTTGAATAATTTTTCCTGTTATTCTTGTTTGTTTTCGCCAAATTGTTGTGTGACGTATGTACTGATTGAATTTATCCCAAATTTATAGTCAAATATATCACAATCAGTGATCGAGATCATCTATGTGACAATTCATCACGACATAATAAAATGCCTCATGGCGGCCATCTTCGATATATCGATTTCTCCAAGAATGCCAAGGTGGCATCATCCGGTTTCGTGATCAGCGCATCGAAAAGATATAGAAACCATCAAAAAACATTAGGTGGACTGTTTTTCCAGGTTTTTCGACCTGCTCCCGGACTAGAATGCATGTTTGGGGTAGGGGTATTGGGGTGGTCATTTGTTTTTCTTCTGGGTTTTACTATGGGTTGTGGCACCTTGTTTTCTTTGTCTCGCGATGTAGAACACGATGAGAGGGGTCTCGAGGACATGGGTTGAATTTTGCTGAAAAGTTCTGATGACGCATGCGCAGTAGGCAGGCAGATCGAGGTGGACGTTTTTGGGTCTAGGTGCACCCATAGTGGTCCGATTTGGTCGTGTGGGGTATCATAGTGAAGCACTCGTGGGGGAGCGTCCAACTGGGTGGATGCTGGGTGGGAATATCGTCTAACGCATGCGCAGTAGAAAAAGTGTATTTGAATGGACGTTTTGGGGTCGAGATGGACCAATATTGACCCGATTTGGCTGCGAGAGATATCACAGTGAAGCTCTCGGGAAGAAGCATCCAACTGGACTAATGTGTCGTCCGTTTTCAACATTCTGTGCATGCACAGACAGGGAATAATGGAAAAAGGGCATTTGAAGGGACGCTTTGGGGTCGAGGTGGACCCATAGTGGTCGTGTGGGGTATCAGTTTGAAGCTCTCATGGGGTAGCGTCCAACTGGACTGGTGTGGACAACCACCTCGCTGGGGGTCTAATAACACCCAAGCCACCGGTCAGATTTTAGGACCGGATTCGAGGCCTTCGCGCACATCGCCGAAAGTGACATCATATATAGTAAAATAGATGTTTACCGAACATTTCGATTACTTTTCAAGTCTGCATAATAGCTCTGTTGACCTAGCGTTAAAAAGAATTATCAGGAGATACTTTTCCCTGTTTATATGGACAGAGCATGTGAAAAGTAGTTCGCTAATGTGCAACACTGAAGGAGTTGTTTGGCCGGATTCAAACTGAACCGTGCGTTCGTTGGTTTTCCCCTAGACGTCATAGTAACGTAGTAAAGGTCAACTTCCGCTATTGGAGGCAGGGATGGTAAATGAGCCTGCGAAATGGAGCATGCGCTGTGGGGAGGAAGTGGTGGGGAGTGAAAGCAGCGCAATGGTGCGCATGCGCAGCTCTCATGGGGTAGCGTCCAACTGGACTGGTGTGGAGTGGAAGTAGCGCAATGGTGCGCATGCGCATGCAGGGAATGATGGGAAAAGGGCATTGGAATGGACGGTTTGAGGTCGAGATGGGCCCATAGTGAGCGTACTGGATCGGGGAGGGTATCCATGTGAAGAGCTCCTCCGGGCCGATAAAGTCATGGGTGGGTGCACATGGAGACTTTAAACCTGGTAATTCATGGAAATGGGAATGTTGTTGTTGTTGCTGAGATAGTGTAATCTCTCAATTTCTGAGAAGTAAAAGTTAAGGGAAGTAATCCAGTTGCCCCTTAGTAGTAAAGCAAACAGAAATCCAGTATATTTGCCCTGTGACCTTTGTGAACAGTTTTACAGTCACGCCTTTAACGCCCTATGTGAACGCCTTAACGCCCTACCTTAACGCCTTATCGTAACGCCTTAACGCCCTATCTTAAAGCCGTAACGCCTTATCCTAACGCCTTAACGCCCTAGCATACCAGTGTTTCATCTTTTGCGCGAAATTGTACCATGCTATTATATAATACTAACGCATCGACAAGGTGTATCTATCAATCCATTCACACCAGGGAATAAAACATGGTGGTTTCCAATGATGTCATCGTTCTACACCGGGACATTGTACAGGGTGTTTAGCTGGGAAAACCCCTGTTTTGCAGGTCATCGCTCTATATGTCAGGCTAAATTTTTGGGAAACTTTTCGGGAAAAACCCTGTTCTATTTATAGATCACTCGGGAGTAGTAGAGAAAGGAGAGTTTCGGAGGTGCTAAGGAATTTTTAGGAGAGACGAGGGTCTCCATTCTTCCGACTACCTGCTAGAATTACCTCTGTGTGGGTATCAACACGGACGACACATTAGATCAGATCATGCTACTTCCCGAGAGCTTCACTTTGATATCTCCCGCAGCCTAATCGGGCCAATATTGGTCCATCTCGACCCCAAAAGGTTCATTCAAATACCCTTTTTCTACTGCGCATGCACAGATAGACGATATGTCCACCCCTCCACCCCACGTTCCCCCACGAGTGCTTCACTATGACACCTCACACGTCCCAATCGGACCACTATGCGTCCACCTAGACCCCAAAACGTCCACCTCGATCTGCCTGCCTACTGCGCATGCGTCATCAGAACTTTCAACAAAAGTCAACGCATGGCCTCGAGACCCTCCCATCGTGTTCAGCTCGAGATAAAGAAAACAAGGTGCTACACCCCATACCGCATATGTCCATGAGTGTGTTCCCCATTGGGACTAACATTGTCCACTGCGCCGGAAGGGACCTAACAGGTCCATCCCAGACCTGCGTGAAGTTTTCAACAAAATTAAACCCATGGCCTCGAGACCCCTCTCATCGTGTTCTACATCGCGAGACAAAGAAAACAAGTTGCCACTCCCCATAGTAAAATCCTCAAGAAAAACAAATGACCACCCCAATACCCCTACCCCAAACATACATTCTCCAGAAATTAACATTGGAAGTCACTGGGGTCTTATGTAGGGGCAGATAACTCTTGCTGGGCCGTCACGTGACCGCAAGTGACATTTGAACCGGAAATGACGTCACCGAATGTGGCCTTTGACCCGGAAGTGGCGTCAGCTCCACGTGATCCACATGACGTCATCTCCCTCACCCTCAATAATAAGGAATGGGTGTTCTATAAACTACTATCGTCAAATATGTATCTCCTGTCGCTCAATATTTTTGGGTATAGATGTGACAGACACAGACATTTTGAGTCATTTTTGGTTTTTACCCACAAAATTTGGGTCAAAAGGATTTTTGGGTTCAAATCGAATTTGACACAATTTTGGGGGGTCCGGCACGTTTATGCCGAAAAATATTCAGCCAGAGTGACTCAGTTTCTAACAGTTTAGCCACTGTGAATAGCGATGGTTGTGGCATTTATCATATATCAAATTCCCCACACACGCAGTTCTTTAATCCTCATCTCCACTCATATATGGGATTCGTTTGTCATCTCCGTAACGGCAATGTCATCCCCGTCACGTTAAATCTCAAATACGTCACATAAAATGTGATGTCCGTGATGCAGATGACGCTGAGAACATCATTTAGCTCTTCAGTTCACAATAATGGTATACGCGCGTGTGACATTCGGTAAACGTGGATGGAGTTCGTGACTAACCTTTTATCTAGAGATAACAGAACTAAATCAGATTTTCACTGAGGCATTATCCGTCCATAGATGACACAGAATAAACATATAGGCTCTACTCTCATAGTGTCAGTCAATCTCAGTCCAAAACTAGTGAAATGTGGAATAGCTTCAAAAACGGCGACAGCGAGAACTACTGGTGAGCGCCAAAAGCCACCTGCAGCTGCCACCAGAGATCAGGTCAGTTCGCCGTGACGTAGATGACAGGCGGTGCGGGGACAGACAATTTGAAGAAAACGTATAAGAATTTATTCAAAATTATAATATATTTACTTCTCACCTTGCAGGGAACAACAAATATTCATCATATTCTTGACAATAAAATGAACTGCAACAAGACATACTGTTTTATTATGTCTTTTTCATCACTGACAGTTTCAGGGAAAGTGGTAGGGGACATACATTTATGTTGGAGGAAAGAATCGTAAATTACTCAGGAAAAATGAAACAAAGTCCTTTTCATTCTTTAACCTGTAGCGGATCATTTGAAATCCTTAAATTAACGATATATGATGAACACAAACATTAAAGGCCGCCTAATGTAAAGACTTGTAGCTGTTTTGGCACGGGACATGAAAACTGGCATTTACTGTAGAATGACTCGATTGGCGAGCACTTGGCAAAGGGTACTTCTGATTGGATAACTTTCCGCACTGGTAATATGAAATAAAAGGTACGAGTAAATATCTGACGATATTTTACCCGTCACTTCGATGGCATTTCAGGCCACATTTCAGCCCAAAGTTGAGGATTATGATCGCTCTGTGCAACGGACCCCAAACCAATGGATAAACAAGATAGCAACCAGTAAGATAACAATTCGCTTTATTTCCTTCACATTCAAGAAACCAATATAACCGGGTCTTCGTTGAAACTGAACAGCAAAAACAACACCGCCAGGTTTAAAATATCATCAGTCATATATTATTTCTCCTGTACAATTTATCTAGGTATGTAATTTCTGCTGATCGGAGCCAGTTGGTGGATGGTCGTTTTTGACTTGGAGAAAACGCCACTGCGGCCACGAATCACACCACCTGAAACAAACGTATCAGCATGAGAACGTTACTGGATTTAACCGAGTTGCAGTAAAATAGGTTTTCAGATTTTCCTGAGGTGGACATTTTGGGGTCGAGGTGGGCCAATATTGGTCCGATGAGGTATCAAGGTGAAGCACTCATTAGGGACCATGCAACTGGATGGGTGGGTCATGGAAGTAAGGCTATGGCGCGCATGCGCAGACAGGGAATGTTGGAAAAACGGTATTGGAATAAACATTGTTGGGGTCGAGATGGACCAATATCGGTCCAAAGGGATCGTATGGGGTGTCATAGTTACACACTGGTGGGGTATCGTCCAAATGGACTGGTGCGGAGTGGAAGTAAGGCTATGGTGCGCATGTGCAAGAAGGGAATTGTGGGAAAATGTCATTGGAACGTTTTTGGGGGTCTAGGTGGCCAATAGTGGGCGTTTGGGGTCGGGAAGGGGAACCATGTGAAGCGCTTCTACAGACCGATCAAGTCATGGGTGGGTACATGAAAAACTTTCCCTGGGAAAAATCCGGAAACACCGACTATACATTGTACGGTTTTGATGGGAAAACCGCTGTTTTTTAGGTCAGCGCTCTATTTGTCAGGATAAATTTTTCGTAGAATTTTTTGGGAACACCCCTGTTCTATTTATAGATCACTCGGTAGTAGTAGCGAAAGGGAAATATAGGAGGTGCAATGGAGTGCGTTTGGGGGAGATGACGGCTTATTATCATATGACAACCGGATCGAGTTACCTGTGTGTGCGTGTGCGGTGGTGGTGGTGGTGGTGGTGGAGGAGGAGGAGGAGGAGTCATGCCCAACGCCCGTTTTAACACAGTGACGCCCTAACGTTGGTGAGTGAGTGAGTGAATGAGTGCGGTGGTGGTGGTGGTGGTGGTGATGGTGGTGGTGGTGGATGTTTGTGGCGCGAGTGGTCGTGCTGATGGCCTTGCTGAGCGCCTGTCTTAATACAGTGACGCCCTGACGTCTTCTATAGCTAGTCTCATAAAATCAACACTTTCACAAGTTTTCATATAGTTTATACTTCCCTCCATCACGTCATACCCAAGCTGATGGAGGCGCGCTGGGTATGTTTACAATTCTCGTAGGCTCTTGTCCAGTCAGAAACCACCATTTCATGTTGTATCTGTCATATTCGTTCTTGTCTGTTATATGTATTCTCGGCTGTTCTTGCCCAATCAGAAGCGCCCATTCGGAGTTGGGTCAACCTTCGGCCATGTTCGCTCTTGCCCGCTGTATGTATACCTAATCTTTTAAACGTCAGCTGTGCACGTCTTTCGGATACGCTTGTTTTTATGAACGTAACAACGTTACGCCCGGCAACGCCTAGCTTAACGCTTCAACGCCGTGGTGTATTAACCCGGAATCTCTGATGGGTCTAGATATCCCATGGAATTGACACTAATTTCTCGAAATGCAGTGACGTCCGTCAACGCCCGTCTCAAGGCCTTAACGTCCTATCATAACGCCCTATCGTAACGCCTTAACGCAATGTCAACCATCCAATCACACACACATGCTTTGACCATTGGCCCTTGACCCTTGATGGAAGTGACGTCATCACCGAGAGTGACGTCATCACCGGAAGTGGCGGCACCGCCCGCATGTCCGCTTCCTGAGCGGTAGTCCCGCACCCTCTTTCAAATGATGTCATTGTCGGAAGTGACGTCATCGCATGCATGCGCATATCCCTGGTGGTAGATCCGCACGCTGGTCTATCCTATGCCCTACAGGCAATAGGGTACAAATTATACCACCAGGGACGTGCGCATGCGCACGATGACGTCACTTCCGATGATGACGTCATTTGGAAGAGGGTGTGGGACTACCGCCCAGTGAGAGGACATGCGGGCGATAACGCCACCTCCGGTGATGTAAATTCCGGTGATGACATCACTTTCATCAAGGTTCAAGAGCCAATGAACAAAGCATGTGTTTGTGATTGCATGGTTGACAATGTGTTAAGGTGTTACGATAGGGCGTTACGGCGTTACGAAAGGGCATTAGGCGTTAAGATAAGGCGTTGAGGCGTTGATGCGGGTGGTAAGCTAGGGCGTTAAGGGGTTGAGATAAGTTGATAGGGCTTTAAGGCATTAAGATAGGGCGTTATCGCGTGGAGACGAGCGTTGATGGACGTCACTGCATTTCGAGGAATTATTGTCAATTCCAAGGGATATCTAGACCCATCAGAGCTTCCGGGTTAATTCATTAACGTTAAGCTAGGCGTTGGGGGCGTTACTGTGTTACGTTCATAAAAGCAAGCGTATCCCAAAGATGTGAACAGCTGACGTTCAAATGACAAGAGCGAAAATGGCCGAAGGTTGACGCAACACCAAATGGCGACTTCTGATTGGACAAGAACAGCCGAGAATACAAATAACAGACAAGAACAGATATGACAGATACAACATGAAATGGTGGATTCTGATTACACAAGAGCCTGCGAGAATTGTAAACATACTCAACGAGGCTTCCCCAGCTTGGCTATGACGTGATGGAGGGGAGAATAAACTATATGAAATCTTGTGCATGTGTTGATCTTTCTTTCTATCAACTGTCTGCATCATGGCGATAAGACATTATGGGACTAGGTATAGGAGACGTTAGCGCGTCACTGCGTTGAGACAGGCGCTCAGCAACGCCATCACCACCACCACCGCCACCACCACAAACATCCACCACCATCATCATCATCATCACCACCACACACACCACCATCACCATCACACACACTCACTCACACACTCACTCACTCACCAGCGTTAAGGCGTCACTGCGTTAAGACGGGCGTTCGGCACGCCTCACTCACTCATTCACTCACTCATCCCCATTCCTCCTCCTCCTACTCCTCCTCTACACACGCACACTCAGGTAACTATACCAGGTAGCCAGGTGGAACAAGGCCCTCATCTCCCCCAAACGCACCCAAGTGCACCTCGGAAACTCCACTTTCTCTACTACTCCCGAATGATCTATGAATGGAAGAGGATTTTTCTCAGAAAATTCCCCGAAAAATTTACCCTGACAAATAACCTACAAAACAGGGGTTTCCCCAGTAAAACCTGCAGGAAAAGTTTCTCATGCACCCTCCCATGACTTGATCGGCCTGGAGGAGCGCTTCACATGGATACCCTTCCTGACCCCGTACGCCCAATATTGGCCCACCTCGACTCCAAAACGTCCTTTCCAATGCCCTTTTCCCACGATTCTCTGCCTGTGCATGTGTACCATAGCTTCCAGTCCATTTGAACGATAGACCACGAGTCCTTCACCATGACACCCCATACGACCCATTTGGATCCACCTCGACTCCAAAAACGTCCATTCTCATGCCCTTTTCCCCCTATTCTCAGTCTGCGCATGTGCGCCATAGCCTTACTTCCACGACCAGCCGATCCAGTTTGATGGTCTCCAATGAGTGCTTCACTGTGATATCTCACACGATCCAATCAGACCAATATTGGCCCACCTCGACCCCAAAATGTCTACCTCAGGCTTGCCTATACACTACACATGCCTCATCAGTACCTTTTAACAAAAGTCACCCAATGGTCACGAGACACCCTTCCATCGTCTCCTACATGGCGAGATAGAGAAAACAAGGTGCCACACCCCATACAGCAAATGTACATGCGTTGATTGCCCATTAGGTTAAACATTGAAATATCTGAAGCGTACGGTTTTATTTAGGGTCGTCACGTGACCTGAATTGACCTTTGACCCGGACGTGACCTTTGACCCGAAAGTAACCTTTGATTCAGATGTGACCTTTGACCCGGAAGTGACCTTTGACTCGGATGTGACGTTACAGTGACGTCACGCTTGTCACGTCACCAAATCAGGGGCAAATAACTGGGCGCACAGAAATGTGACAGAATAAGGGTTTTATACACTACTTTCAGCTCTTAATGAGCAGTTACGGTAACACACGAAAAACTCCCTTAGGTGTTATGTTAGTAAAGCCAGTAATTAATCTCTTTAATTTTACACAACAATTTTGTGTTGTGCACACAAATTACCCAATTTATATTGTCTTAGAGTAAAAAGTGACGTAAACAGCGTCGACTGGCGCTTGAAAATGAGCTTTCGTCTGTTGTTTACTTGTTTATGTACGTTTTAGCATGTATTTTTCAATATTACAACACATATAAGGGAAGTGGGAAGAGGTGCCGACATACTGACTGCGTCACATGACTTCACAGAATAGTCTTCTGGTTAACCTATTCTAAAGCACATACCAAGAATCTAACGATTCGTGATATGTGTTGTATCTCAGGTACGCTTTTATTGTACCTGTTCATGTGGCAACTTGGATGATATGACCACACGGCCCCTAGCACCGGCATAAGCGGCATTAGATATAAATCTAGAGAGCTATGATGGAAATGCTCTGACAACTCGTATACTGGTAATTGGTGAGCTGTTTCGCTGTAACAACTCGTACATTGTATAAGAAGTCGAATATTTTTTCTTCTGAAAATTCTAAAGATTTAGAATTAGTATTGGTTGATGTGAAAAACACAACTCACAGTTCATTTATTTATGGTGGTGGTGGGTGGTTGCAGGTGCAAGTCTCATCAAGAACAGTCCCTGGGGCACATTCCATTTCCATCTCCAGACCGCCCGCGTGCATGGCCATGTATTTCGTGCCGTCTCCACCCATTGGCTTCATCCCCTTAGCGATACACATATCTCCAGCTGAAGTAGCAGTAAGAAAAACGAACTAGGGGTGAACATAATCTTTTAAAGTATACCTTGCCAAAGACACAGGCAGCAAAGGGACATGTAATAACGGACGGCCATCGATCGAACGGAACCTGTGACAAGAGATGTCCATCCTTTCCCAGGGCGAAGAACCGGTTGAAACTGCTATGAATCGGTTTAAACTACCAGTACTGAAAATTAAAATGCTGTACATGAGAAAAAAATCAAGGGCCCGAAATATTAAATTGTTGAATTCGTACTAAGACCCAGGGTACTGTCCATAATCCTTCATCCTCATCCACTCTCCCGCCATCTTCCACCGGGTAGCCGCCGTTTTAATACCAAACGCCTGTCGACGCCCGTATCGACGCCATAGCGCATTGAGGAGCGAGTTGGAGTGATTGAGAAATCAAAAGCAACAAGGACTGCATGTCATACATGTCTTCTCTTTTATATCGTATAGTCGCTTTGGGTGTGATAAACTTCGCGTAGGTGAAACATCCACGCTGTTGTCTCGTTTCCAAGGAGAAGCCACCCTTGTGGCGTTACTGCGTTAAGAGGGCGGTGGCTTAGTGAAGGATGGTGGTAGTATGTCTGAGAATGGAATAAGGTGGGGACGAGTGAAGAATGATGAACATGACCTGATACGAATCTTGGTAATGAAACAATTTAATTCATCGGTCCCTTGAGTTTTCTAGGGTCCGTCATTTTAGTACGAGCTATCTGAACCGGTTACAACCAGAATTTCTTATAAATCGCCAGGTCTGGTTCGCCAGACAATCCGAGTCACTCGCGCGGCTCTACAAACATTCGCAACTTCTCTGGGATCTCCGGTTTGAGATGTCCCTCGAAGGCCCTTGACGCCATATTGGACTAGAGCGTGGTCACGTGTGTTTCGGTCTGTCAGGGAACTGTCAGTGACGTCACGAGAATTATATCTTGCCAATACGTGGCGTGTTTACCATTTAAACTGATGGTTTTCTATTGAAACGTGCTTCGAATGAAAAGAATAAACAGTTTTCAGAATATCTGACGTAAATCAGAGACTCGCAGGGAAATATTTGCTGGTCGGGGATTAAGGCTTCCGCGAGAGTGATTGGGCTTCGGAGCCATGCGTATTAGGAAATTCATGTTGTCGTCCCCCGAGCGTAGAATCAGTCCCCTTCGTAGATTTCCGCTCGGGAGTTCCGAATGCTCTACAAACTGAATATCCTGAAAATCACCACCGGGATGTCAAATGTTGGTCAAATTTTTTCAACAACCCATTGTCAATGGAAATGCTGTGGCGTTGGGCTGACAGAAATCGTTTTAACTATTGCGAATTCAAACTCTAAGTGTAATATAGTTGATGACGTCACCACAGCTTGAAGACAATATGGAGTCCATATCTTTTGATGGATATCTGTCACTGGAAATCCCCAAGAAGTTGCGAATGTCAGGATTACAAGCGTCTGGTCCGTCATTCATAATTCAACCGTCGCCCATTAAAGAATATCCGCGTCCATAATCCAAAGACCTATTCCATATGCCATATAACAGTATTACCACCAAGACAATCATAGTATACATAAACATAGGCTTGTTTCCTGCAAGAGAGAAGCGGTCAACAGTTTTCAATGATGCCGGCAAGACATCATGATGTTCCAAAAATATCAAATCCGTATCGCTGATCAGTATTCTTAATCCATAATATTCGTTAAAGTCGTCATCTAATGTATCTCAGTCAATTGTGACTGTTCATATGAGTATCTTGAAGTACATGGGTTCATACGGCCCCTAGCCCCGGGTTAAGCGGAATCAGACACAAGTTACGAAACGTAACGCCATAGATCTTGCACGCTACGCTCGTATTTTGCTATCAGCATGCGATATGTATCGCCAAATTTGAGAAAATTTGAGTGGAGGAGCTTGGTGGTGTAGCCCTGTTTTATATTTTTCTGCAACAATGTTTTGTGACGTTGATTAAAATCGTCACATTTAAAACAGGATCTAGCAAATGCTACTAGGCGTGATATGTATACGCCATATGCAGGTCCCACTGGAATATTATCGTCCAGAAAGGGATAGTTTACGATGTCGAAATTGTAATCATCTCTCTTGTCATACAGTCGACGAGAGAGAAGGCCCGCTTCATTTTTGTAGAGATATAGGTCTAAATATTATGTGCCTGTAGGGCTATCTGTAGTTCCTTCAAATCCAGTGAAGGTGGATATATATCCTTCACTGCGTCATTTATATAGCGATGATCCACTGCGAGAAGATCGTCTATATAGCGTTTGGTGAATGAGAAGGAACGGGCTTTGAATGGATCGATTTTTGAAAGCGCCTGCATATAGTCATATTCATAAGAGAACAGATATAGGTCAGCCAACAGGGGTGCACAATTAGTGCCCATTGGAATACCTATATGCTGTTGATATATACCGCCCCCATGGTATTATTGAAGGCCATTGTGCAATACCTAGCTAAGGCATCATGCTTCATAGCCAGATGATACAACGTATAGATGGCAATACCTTGAGGGACTTTCTAAGGAATTTCCGGGTTTCCCAAATACACGTACGACCATGACCTTTGACCTTTGACCAATGACCTTTGATTCTGATAATGACACCAACCGTTGAGCTTAACAATACCTACGCGGATTATTCCCAAATACACTTGGGATCACTTTGACATCCAACCCCGGGAAAAGAAATCGGACCGGATGTGATCTCATCTCCAGAAGTGACACCTCTTACCATGTTCAGCTTTGGCCAGATTCAAATGTTATGAAGCTAAAATGGAGGTAAAAAAGTGTCCTTTATTTTGTTAAAGTGATCGCAAACCCTCAAGTAAAGTTTCCATCAAATGAAAGACCATTGGAAACAGTGTCCGAAAATATTTTTGGTTATTTTTTACGATTTTATTACACAGTAAAACTGCAAATAAAGTATGGTATTCTATGGTGGTCTGTTGCGATCATATCTAGGTCCGGTGACGTCACACTGCCTTAATACATATATTTCAGACTTTGTAGGCACTTCCAATGCTCGATTCAAGCTTAAGCTGTGTATCCTTAGAGTTTCAACACAGATTCATCCGAGGGTTTACTATAACTATTGATTTATTAATCATAACACTCCGCAATCAACTGTGACTTTCCAATGAAAGTGTCTAATAGTGCATAGTCTAATTTTTTATAGAGAACAAGAATATAGAATGTCTATTATTATGCAAATTAGATGACAATTTATTTTTGTAATACCATCCGATGTGTATATATGTCCACGATCGCCTATGACGGATGTCTCCTAGTTTGATATACTCTTGACTTCATTGGGCAAAAAAAGACCATGTGACCGCCATTACAGACAGGCGGTTCTCTCTAACCTGTTCAATTGTAACTGAATCATAACAGAGTATTTAAGCCAACTCACGTGACATTGCGACAGTCGTAATTTCTACTTCTGCGCAATTAGCGTCCGGTGCACAACCGAATCGACCAGCAAAGCTTTGTCCTTCGGGGCAGCTCATAGGTACCGCTACATCGCCAATACACATAAAGAAAGCTGCACATCCCCTGGGATCGCCAACCATCGACTCATCAGCTTGTCCACGGCATGGGTCTGAAAGGAATTGTAAAAAGACACTTGTATGTTTTATGATGTTAAATTTTTTGAACAGGTACAGGGCTCTACTAACGTATAGAGCTTTAATTTTCATTTGACAAATCACTGAATTTGTCTTTTGGTGAGGGTCTTAAACCTAAAAATCAGTGGAGAATGTAAGCAAAGGTGGCATAATTATCAAAAAGCGTTATGATCACTCATGGAAGACGCATGCGATCACTCATGAGAGACTGTTGTCGCCACTCATGGAAGACCGTTGCATCCACTTGAGGGAGATCTTAATAATTCGCAACACACTTATCGGAGAGCGTGCGGCCACTTATGGAAGATCTTTGCAACCACTCATCAGAGACCATGACGGCCACTTGTTATGGAGGACCGTTGTGGCAGCGCATGAAACAGTTTGCAGCCACTTATAGAATATCGTTGCTGCCACATAAGAACTAATGTTTGGGAAACGTTGCGACCACTTATGGAACTTGGAAGACAGTTGTGACCACTCGCGTTCCAGCAATCTTGTCATCTTATAATGTTCATGATAAAATGGAGATGGCTAACGTTACGTTATTTACCGAGATATATCACGGCGATACGCTTATACTATTCAGCTTGTGTTCCCCCGGAGAACAAGGAGAGTAGGGACGTCAGTGATACAAGCTGTTTATCAGCGTATCACGGCGAGTAATCTCTTCGAACTATATGGAAGACGACGAGGACCACTGGTGTTCTCGCTCTATGAATACAATAGATAAGGTACATAGATAAACTTCTTATTGTCGAATAAAATTTTCATAATGAACATTAGCCAAAGGTTAGTCAATCCGACATTGGTACATTGTCTAATTTCCAATGGAGAAAATGTTATATCCGCGGAGGAAATATTATATCCGCGAAGGAAATATTATATCCGCGGAGGAAATGATTATATCCGCGGAGAAAATATTATATCCGCGGAGGAAATGATTATATCCGCAGGGGAAATATTATAACCGCGGAGGAAATATTATATCCGCGGAGGAAATATTATATCCGCGGAGGAAATGATTATATCCGAGGAGGAAATATTATATCCGCGGAGAAAATATTATATCCGCGGAGGAAATATTATATCCGCGGAGGAAATTATATTTGGTGTTTTTCAAGAATTTCGTAGTTTTTTCATCGAATTTGTCTCTGTTTTTACCTCCTTGAACACGGAAAATTCGCAGAATATTGCTATGAATTCGCTGACAATTCAGTTGATTTCTTGGAAAATATAAAGAAAACCTAAAAATTAAGTTGGTTTCTTCGGAAATAGAAGAAAACATAAGAAATCGAAAGAAAACGACAATGGCCCTAATGGGCCACCGTAGAAATCCCATTATTCTCCCAACACGTGGAAAGATTTGAACTTTCGAGCATATTATATATTTTCATCCCACACGTTCAGGGTATGACCAGTCCAACTAACATACGGCATCCTTTATCAGCTGCCAGTTAGACTGTTACAGTCAAGAGGGAAATCTAAATGTAGATGGCGTACATGGGACAGTGGGTCATTTAATATTAACTGACCGAGCTCCCAGCAGGCTTTTTGTTGTGATGACGTAAAATGGATATATCCTATTCACTAGATGTATGGAGATGAGCTTTGCCTTGACAAGACTTACTGTTCGCACATTCTACAATGTTTGCATATTGGCATCTCCGTACTACAGGATCAAAGAAAAGTCCAACTGAGCAGTTGCCCACGGTATACCCGCCATCGGGGAGGCACTGAGCAAACTGGATGCAGTCGGCATCGATCTCTACCGTGTAAGACAGAGAGGCGTTCTCGCTGATAAGCTGGGCGCATAGTGCTGTGAAAAAAAAGATACAGGTTCATAAATATTTTTTTTGGCCGACATAGCATAACAATATCAAATACACCAGTGTGAGGTAAGGTTGTATACAATTCGAAATGCTGATTTTAGAATAATGAAAAAATAATTGCTGGGTGGTGAAAAGCAAAACTGGCTGACGTGAGAAATAAATTCTATTGGATGGAAAGGTATATTACTCGAAACAACGTATTCTTGTATATATCCAATTCCTTTCAGGATTATACTTGCTTAGTAAATAGCATTAACTGAGTAAGACGGACCCTAAGAGGAGTGGACTCTGAACAAAAGGAAGCCGTGAATTCAGCCAACCGTGACGAAATTTACTGGGGTAACTTTTATTCACAGTTATATGGACTAATACAGTTGTTTTAAGGCAATAAAATTCATAATAAGTGAAAAATTTCACGAAACTTTGAGATATTAGGGATATTACATTGGGGCGCGGGAAAGCGTTGTTCCATATTTATGAAGATTTTCCCCATATTACTCTATGTTCACCTTATTGGAGTCTTCCCCAGGCAACCTCTCCACAGCGCATGCTCCGTTTCACAGGCTCACTCCACTATGACCCTGCCACCAATAGCGGAAGACGACCGTTACCAGGTGGCTATGAAGTAAGTATAGGGAAAAAACCTACGTCCACACAGTTCAGTTTGAATCCGGCCGAACAACTTCAGTTTTGCACATGAGCGAGCTACTTTTCATATGCTCTGCTCATATAAACGGGGAAAATAATCTATAGATCATACTTTTTAACGCTATGTCAACAAATGTGATCGAAACGTTCGACAAACATCGATTTTACTATATATGATGTCACTTCCGGCGATTTGCTGCTCGAACGGGAATCCTGACTGATGGCTGGAGTATTATCATGCCCCAGTGAGGTGGTTGTCCCCAAGTTGCTCTGACAGTCGAGTGGCCGTCTGTGACGTGGCTGTCCGCGGCAATACAACTGAACACGTTTTTACGCCATATACACCTGGTTCTGATTGTCAATAATTTCCGTTGTGGGAAAGATGTCCCCAGGCTAATTTGTCCCCTGTATACTCCTTGGGCTGAAAAAAAGGGGGGGGGGGAGGGGGAGGGATATGTCGCGGGTTCAACTTTCCCAAACTCTATTATGGAAGGGCACATATTCAGTGGACTTCCACATGGTATTGTTGGGGAAGCAGAGTCGAACAGGCCTAGAGATACTGAATACGATAAGTCTGACTTTTATTTTATCACGTATTTAACAAAAATGAAAAATAAAGAACAATGTATTCTTGAAAAAAAAAAATGGAATTGCATAAATATACACAGCGTACCGTCCACTGCATCTCCCCCTGGCTGTCGCCCTGCTTGTCGCTTTACCACGGCCGGAAATGAATTGACAGCCAGCACGAACGCCACAAAGGACACGGCCAGGTAGACCAGTTTCCCCATCTTGTTTACTCTGAATTATCGTACCTGTTAATACAATATATATTAAATAAGTCTGAAACTGTTATGCTACCAAAGCATGAATCGGCCTTTCTGCATTAGCACGATAACAATATGCACATCTCACAGAACAGTATTCCAGTTACGCGCTAAAATTTTCAGACGCCTGACGCGTCTGTTTTATGTTCTTAACTTGTGCATTGATGTTTGAAATTTTAACTCTAACTTTCTCTTCATATTCGAATGTATTCTTGAATACGAGTGTTGAAAATAGGTTTCGTGGTGTGCAGTGCCATTACCATTTGAACATTTGTGTATGCATTCAGAATGAGATTAAACGGAAAAAATGTCCAAATTTTGAGCACTGCTGCGCTTATTTGTTCCAGAACACCAAAAGAGTGTTCAAACACTTAGATGGGAACACGTCTTGGTGTTCTAATGTGGAACACCTTAGCTAGTGTTCTGGTTTTGGGTCATTACAAATAGAACACAAGTGAACTAAATGAAACGATTTTTAACAATGCTGTTCTTATTTATTCGAGAACACCCCGAGAACATCAAAACTGTGTTCAAAAATCAAACACCTTTTGGTGTTCTAATGTGGAACACTGGCTTATCAGGGTAATATTTCCAATTAGCGAGACCTGCATGGTATATTTCCGTATAGAAGTTGCCGAAATATTTATGAAAGTATCCTATAACCCTTAACCCTGTATGGCCTTGTTTGTTTGTTTTTGACCTGTCCAGGCCTGGGGAGGGGCCCATTTCGCCATACCCCCCCCACTCCAAATTATTTTTCTTACCCCTTGAGCTAGGGGGCTAAAACTTATCACACTATAACCTTGTGTCAAGCTCTACCTGAAAATATAAACAAATCCAAGATGGCAGCTTTGATGGCGTCACAGTGACGTCATTTTCAAAACGGCATTTTTTGGTCGATTTTTCGGTCTGATTTTTCGAATTTTTCATATATGCAATTTCTCCACAAAAAACTGCACGATAAATTAGCAAATATTAATTTGATGTGGATAAAACTGTTTTTGCCCACTTCTCATCGCAGAAAAGCAGAAAATTTACCCATGATCCTCTACTCGAGGGATCATGCAAATAGGCTCAAAATGACCCCGATATAACCTATAAAGTCATGGAGTGCCAGCTCTCATTTTGTTTATCGTTTTCGGAGATATCGCTGAAAGTTTGGTAGGGGGTGACATTTTGCCCCCAGGCCTGGTAGGGTTAAGATGTTTCGTTACCTTCGTTTACCAGAAGTCACCCGAAATATCCCACAAAACAACATGTGTAGACAAATAAGCATTCACATCAATTGGAAAGGAATAATGAGCCTAGATTATCCCTCAAAACTGTCATCAACAGCTAAAATTTCAACTATCTGACCGAAAACCTAAAAGGATATGTGACGTTTATTTACGAAAAACTCCTTTGTGTGTGACGGTATTAAAGCCGATTGTTTTTTTCTTCAAATCCAAAACATACCACATAAGATTTTCGTTGAAGTCTATGTACTGAAATATCCCCTTCGAAAAAACTGAGATGTTCACTTGCATAAAAATGGAGATATGATTGATCAAAGTGTGCTCCCGGGCTTATTTTGGTATTTTTTGTCATTTTCATGAAGGGTTTCCCCTTTAAGAGAAAATCCTCACTGTAAAAGCCTCAAAAATACCAAATCAGGCCAGAGAGCACATTTTGATCAATCATATCTCAAGTTTTATACAACAATGCATCGCAATTTTTTAGAGGCTGATATTTCAGTATGTAAACTTCTAGAAAAATCTCATTTGGCAGGTTTTGGATTGAAAAGAAAACACAGGGAGTTTTCCCCGTATTGTCGTCACATATCCACACTTGATTTTCATCCTATCTACACTTTGAATTTTGATACAACAATGCATCGCAATTTTTTAGAGGCTGATATTTCAGTATGTAAACTTCTAGAAAAATCTCATTTGGCAGGTTTTGGATTGAAAAGAAAACACAGGGAGTTTTCCCCGTATTGTCGTCACATATCCACACTTGATTTTCATCCTATCTACACTTTGAATTTTGAGGCTTTTTCCTGTCTTTTAACATGCGATTTTGGCACTTATCTCTGTTGCCAGAATCTGCATTGTGGATGGCCTATTTTTGCGGATAATTTCAATCAGTAATACATCAAGGAATAATATAAGCAAAGAAATTTAATGTTCACCGTGTTAAATTCTTTCTAAGATAACATGTAGAGTGCACATTTTCGACTGGACAATATAAAATCCCGTTGAAGTCCATGCTTAGATTATCTCATTCAAACGAAAATGATTTATATATAAAAAAAATACATTGCAATAATATCTCATATTTTTATATGCTCTTTTTTTTCAAGTAGTACTTCAATACATGATTGTTATTTAGAGGACTTTTTATTAAAAAAAAATTGTGTATGAACGGTAACGAAACCACTTAATTAGCAGGGTAATATCAAACTTATTTATCACATTTATGCCAATTATTTTTAATAAAATAAATATTTCATAATTTATAAGCGAGTGGGGAAACCGGAACGACCCAATGATAGCCGAAAACGGACCAGACAATACGATTCAGTGAGACGTATCTATTATTATTGTGAGAAGGACCGATTGTTTGAATACCAATATACTTATTCTGCTACGTTCTCAGTGTGCCTGGTAATGTAATATTTTGAGAAGCGGATATGTTTGACTTAGAAATGCTATATTCCACTTTGATATGTCACTGGAGACCATCTATCGTGATATTGTATCTCACTATCGGTTGCATGTTCTTCAGCTGTTATTTCATCAGTCACCATTCATCGTCCCACTTTGCTACGGTTAAACATTCGGTTGACATTATTCGGGAACGAGATGTTTTATTTGTTTTAGGAAGAAGGTTCGGTTCACAGGACGAAAACAGTTTTGCAAATTTGATCTCCTAATTGAAGTAGTCTGGCCAATAGATTTCTATTTGTTGTACAGGGTCTAGCTTAGATTCTTTGAATTCATGCGATGTTTTTTCCTGTGCTGTACCACTATAGTGCACGATCTCACTTGACATTAGATTGTCAACGTGATTACTTCTCTGTTAATTACACAATGAACACACAAGTTAAAAAAATACAGTCAACTATCGGCCCATGATTAACAGTTTAGCAGGTGCGGAACTATATATATATATTTATATACATGGAAGTTGTCGGTAGACTATTTAGCTAGCTTCTGGAATGTACACCTCCCTCTCTTCCCACCTAGTCCCTTGACTTAAAAAAACATAAGACCTACATTACTGACATTGGACACATATATCACTTATCATTAAAGAGACCATTCATCTGATCTTATTGATATCCGGCACATATATCCGCGATCATTAATCTGACCTCAATGACACTGGACACATATATCCCGATCATTAATCTGACCGCACTGACATTAGACACATATATCCCGATCATTAATCTGACCTCACTGACATTGGACACATATATCTCGATCATTAATCTGACCTCACTGACATTAGACACATATATCCCGATCATTAATCTGACCTCACTGACATTGGACATATATATCCCGATCATTAATCTGCCCTCACTGACATTGGACACATATATCCCGATCATTAATCTCATCTCACTGACATTGGACACATATATCCCGATCATTAATCTGATCTCAATGACATTGGACACATATATCTCGATCATTAATCTGACCTCACTGACATTGGACATATATATCCCGATCATTAATCTGACCTCACTGACATTGGACACATATATCCCGATCATTAAACTCATCTCACTGACATTGGACACATATATCCCGATCATTAATCTGATCTCAATGACATTGGACACATATATCTCGATCATTAATCTGACCTCAATGACATTGGACACATATATCCCGATCATTAATCTTATCTCAATGACATTGGACACATATACCCGCGATCATTAATCTGATCTCACTGACATTGGACACATATATCCCGATCATTAATCTGATCTCAATGACATTGGACACATATATCCCGATCATTAATCTGATCTCAATGACATTGGACACATATATCCGCGATCATTAATCTGATCTCACTGACATTGGACACATATATCCCGATCATTAATCTGATCTCAATCACATTGGACACATATATCCCGATCATTAATCTGATCTCAATCACATTGGACACATATATCCCGATCATTAATCTGATCTCAATGACATTGGACACATATATGCCGATCATTAATCTGATCTCAATGACATTGGACACATACATCCCGATCCCTAATCTGATTTCACTGACATTTGACACATGTATCCGCGATCATTAATCTGATCTCACTGACATCGGACAGAAACATCTTGATCATTAATCTGACCTCACTGACATTGGACACATATGGCCTCATCATCAATCTGACCTCACTGATATTGGACACATATATCCTCATCATCAATCTGACCTCACTGACATTGAAGACACATCCTGATCATTACTAATATGAGCTTACTTACAATGGACAGATATATCCACGGCCATTGATCCGACTTTACTGACTTTGGACACATATGTCCACAATCTGACCTACTTAAATTGTGTACTCCTACTTTATGCTAATGTTAATTTGATGATGCGTGTTAATCCGAATATATTTTCGATATTTCTTTATTTTAATATGACATACACAACCATACCAACTGACTAGTGTACATTCTATAAACAAGCCTGAATTAATTAAAATATTCTTGACTTCAAACAATAAAAGATTCGTCATAAAAAGTTTTCTCATTTTTGGGCATGTCGAGTGTTTTCTCATTTTTGGGCTTGTCGAGAGATGGAAAACAAATTTTCTCATGACGTGATCTTTGTGAATTTTGTGCATTGATAAAACGAATATAATATACAACGGCCATATCCAGAGAAAACAACGATAAACAACGATTCCTGTCACAGGATGCTTAAAACCAGAATTGCAGGTTCAGAATCAAGCTGTGGAAGCTTCATAATAATGCTGGGGTTTTTTTGTGGTTTTTTGTTTTGTTTTGTTTTGTTTTGTTTTATTTGCTTGCTCGCGGTTGATGAAGCAGTATATTCTAAGACTTACCCGATTTGGCCGTTTGACGTAGGTTTGATGCATATAGGGATTGTTTACATTGTTTTTCCCCCCGGGTTTTACATCGCTATATTACTTGGACTGGTTTACAAGCTCTGGTTCATATGTAAGTGACCTTACAAGAATATGAGTCGAGGGTCTGAATCACTTCGCGATATGGAAAACGCATGATGACCGAGAGGGGCCATCGTTACTTCGCCATCGTGCCATAGAGCGATGGCGATAGAGCGATGGTGATAGAGCGATAGGGTTATGGCGGTAGAGCGATGGCGATGGCGATAGAGCGATAGATCTATGGCGATACAGCAATGGCGATAGAGCGATAAAGCGATGACCATAGAGCGATAGAGCGATGGCGATATATCGCCATCGCTCTATCGCCATAGCTCTATCGCTCTATCGCTCTGGGTTTTTTGACGTACGATGGCGAAGTGACGATGGACCCTATCAGCCACCATAGAAACGACATTAATAACTATCTAACGTGGAATTTTGCGCGATTCTATTGAAAACGACTGGGCTGTAAGGGCTGCGGTACCTTTAACGTTCCCTACTATGTACGACCAATGCCCCAGCGCCAAGCCATTCCCCGGCTGTAGTTGTTGAGAAAATACTGTACGGCTCATATTTGCCGAAGCCGTTTGTCACAAACAATAAAATAATTTGATTCTATATGATCTTGCCTTTATATTCAGTCTTTGTTAAAAAAACATTCCAGTTTTACCTCAGAACGGGCCACAGAAACCGGCGGTTGTTGTAGTGCGTGCATGCAGATGAAGACGTTTCGAGTAGTTCAAACGCAAGTGGTCGCTCTGAATTTTGGTCTACCGTTTCTGATAAACGAAGGCTGAATATAAAGGTCAAATCATTCAGAATCGATTTATTTTATTGTTTGTGACGAAAGGCTTCGGAAAATATGAGCCGTCTGCGGCAGCTGAGGAATGGCTTGGCATCGAAGCCTTGGTCGTAAATAGAGTAGAGTAGGCGCTACGTTCAAAGCTGCCTCGTCACCGTGTTTATTGTGTAAACAATATAAACATTGGTCGGAAAATGGGATTTGTTCCGGTCTCTTCGAAACATCGGAACAGATCAGACAAAGCCCAAACAGTTCCACTTTTCGATCAATAATATTAACTTTTTCTCTACTTGTTATAGTTACATGATGACATGTATTGGCAATATATTGTGGGAGGGGGAGAAGTCCCTGAGAGTGGAATATCGTGCCAATATTTGGCATCATGTAACTGTTTTATCTAATGATCTTCCGAGCATGAGGGCGTAGTGGAGCCCCTTTTGACCTAATCCGGGGAAAGAAGGTCAGTTGTGGTGTATTTCAAATACACCATAATGCGGGTGCCTTGTGTATAGTGAATATATTACAAGGATATGGTCAAAGGAAATTCGAGGAATCATTGGATAAACACGGTTACTAAGTTTTGTCTATTTTAATTAGTCGTCTACTTTAGAGCTTGTCAAAAACAATAGCTCTAAATACATTTTCTCTATTTTTTCCAGTGTGGGTGTGTTTGTGTGTGTGCTGTTTAACAATCGGCAATTTGACTGGGCATGAAGTATCAGCGACACACCCTCTGCGATTACTTTATACGATCTCACTGACCTCTGTTCGCTTGAAAACGAATGTATTATGACGTCGAGTCCCGGCATATGAAACAATTATAATAAAGTTTTATATGAAGAGAATTATTTATTTCAAGCGTGATGTATTATCAATATCACGAAATAATGGTGCATGGTCATTTTGTAGAGTTGTTATACACGCTGCAAACAACGACAATTCATGCAAAACTAACTGTTGATTTTTTTGACAAGTTCCAAAGGGAACAACTAATTAAAATGAACAGACTTCAAGCAGCGAAGTGCCGGTATACTGTGGTTTGATCGTTGATGAAAAGAAAAAAAACAAAAAACAACAACATAAACTTCAAAAATCTGTCGACGCAGTTTTGCGACTATTTTGACTGTAAGCATATTTGCAAAATAAAACGGGGGTATCTTTCTGTATGAAAGAGTTTTTCATGAAGATTTTTCTGTTTACTTCACTAACGTAACATCAAGGGAATTTTCTCGGTTAAACGACAGACCTCCTACCTATTAACAACATTTTATCCTGATTATCTGAACAATATCGTTTATGTCAAATTTCATACAACTACACTCAATAGCGGATTGTTTTAACAACAAGACATTGCCATTTATGAAAGAAAGTTTATATGAAAAGAGTTTCCGACAGACTGTTTTCTTACTTTTGAGTACCGAAAAAGGTGTTGCATCTGAAAAATTAAGAAATATCAGATCTTCGCTGGCTTTAGTTCATGCGAACATCAAAATATATGAGGAATTAAAACTGAAGCCTTACTTACCTTCAGAAATATGTCACGTGGCAGAGGAAGCTTGCGTGTGGCGGCTCGTCTGTGGACTGGTATTTAGACACGATTCGCCTTTTATATCAACGCGGGAAATAGGCGCGGCCACGTAAACATACATGTAACTACATATATATCAGACTACGTATACATCCAGCGGGTACAAAAAAGTACTCGAACATCTGTGATGAGCGCGAATTGATATAATATTATTTAATTTATCCCAATTACTGCTTTGCTTGCTGCTAATTTTTGCAGGTAAACCAGTTATTTCCCATGATAAACTAGTTTTCACAATAAAAAGACTGATATAAAAGTGTTACTCTTGACAGTAATGGATTAATTACAAGATGTTGTTGTCGGTGTCAGTATCCGGAGTAGTGTGAAATTGACCGCTTTAAGACTGGAGCGTGATCTAGGAGAGAGGGGAAAAGTGATAGTCATCACCGAAAGTGACGTAATTACCGGAAGTGACGTCATCGCCGGAACTGATGCCATCACGGCCAGTGACGTAACACGAGAGCATGGACAAGTTCAGATGCAAAATCACGATCAGAGAGGGACCAGGGAAGTAAGATCAGGAGCGCGTGAAGTTGCGATAGAGGTACGATTATCATAATCACTGAATAGAGAACACGGTTTAATGGATAAGCGAAGGTTGGAAAATGAGTATCGGTAAAACCACGACAAAAAGAGTAAGTGAAGGTAAAAAAAATATGAGTATATGAAGATAAACAAATCATTAAATGAAAACAGAACTGAGCAATTGAGAAATGTTCTGGGAATGTTCAACATTTTCATGACTATATTTACTAATCATCCAGAATAATCCTTTTTAGACCATATCATTAATCCTGCAGAAATAACAGCTGCATAAAGGTTACATTCAATCATATAGGGGCCTATCACAAAATCATAGATTGTTACACCCAAAAGAGCAACTCTGTAAAATAAGGGCCGAGAGGAATAATTACCAAACACAGTTTTTCAGATATATGATTACATTCAAGCATATCCAAGATTATTACACCCGATAAAAACGATGAATTTCATATACTCTTCCAGAATACAACTAGATGGATAAGTTTTCAAAATTTAGTAGCTGTACCGAACACGGATCTGCTGATATAACTTGCACATAGAACCATATATCACAAAATTAGAGATTGTTACATCCGGGAAGGGACATAACTCCATACAACACGGGCCGAGACGAGTTATTTATCTAGAATATAACTAGATAAAAAAAGGTTTTCTCATAAGTTGGTAGCTGTACCAACAGTTAATTAGATATAACTGGTTACGTTCAGGCATATATCAAGATTATTTCACTCGAAAAGGGGCATACTTCCATAAAATAAGGGCCGAGGCGACTAATTTTTTGTTGGCTTCTAGAATACAGCTTTATAAATAAGTTTCCAAAATTTGGTCGCTGTATCTCAAGTGGTTTTGCCGAAAATGGAGTAACGGACGTACGCCCAGACGCACAGACCGGATGGACGTACATGACGACGACAATACCTCGAAGTAGTATATGAAGCGCATCTGGATACACAATGACCTAAAAAATTTGCATATTATCCCTGTGATGTCACAGAGGAAGTGACCTTTAACCCCCGCGCATTCGCACAATACCGGATAAAAATGGTGCGCAGAGGTCAAAGGTCACTTTATGTCACGTGACCGAAACCGGGGTGACGTCACAGAGGTAATAATTGTTTAGATCAATGGGTATCCCGATGCGCTTTCACAGGGTCAAGAGGCGTCTACGTGCCCTTAAAAAATTAGAAACCTGACCATACATACGATATCAGCGAGAGTGTGTGTCATTCGTATACGTCATTTGCTCAACGATGTCGCCAGTCCTTCGAACCTTCCTTTCTCTTACACCCCAGGTTGGGTTTACACGTCTATGAGGATAAAGTCACCATCGTGACCGGGATGTCCGCTGGGCGGATCCTGGGTCAATTTCGAATAAGGCTACGCTACACCGTGACGGCTGAACCAAATTTAACGGGTGTTGAGCGGTGAGCTCGATGATAACCTCATACACATGGAGAATGCTATCTACGTACACCGTGGATCGTTATTCGCACGCGTGGGACGTTAACAAGACATCACCAGAAGCGTCACCCTGGACCCAGATCTATGGACGGCCTTTCAGAATGTGGTGCCTGTTATAGATCAGCTGGTTACACCGGACGAGTGGACAGCTGCCCTGGCCGAACCCAGTGAACAAACTATCAACCGCAATAAAACGGAGGAAGACGATGACGCCATAGACTATCCGGCTATGCTCAGTCAACCCAGGGTGCTTCTATATAAAACGAAGAAAGAGGACCGTATGCGTCATTCAGTGTGAAGAGTTGGGAGGTGTCGGATACGTTGTATTATAGCCCTGGATGTTCGGCTGCGTATAGTGCATTATCGGCTATCTATCGAGCGGCCAAGCCCTAGGGGATACAACATGCCGTATTGGTTGAAAAACAAGACACCTATACTTTACATCGAGCCGCCCGCCGCCATTTTCCACGGAACCATATCATCGTTGGGGTATAGATGCCCAGTAGCAAGCCGATTTGCTCGATTTGAGTGTCTTTGCCAAACACAACGATGGGAATCGGTATGACTTGACGTGCATTGATATCCTGTCTAAGTATGCGTGAGTGATACCCATCCGGACGAGAACCGGGGAAAATTCCGTGGCTGCGTTCGAGCACATCTTCAAGACGTCTCGCAAGCCGTTGTATTTGGAAACCGACGAAGGCACGGAATTCCACAACAGACCCTTCCAACAGTTTTTGGAAGCCCAGAAGGTCTTCTTCTTTCACACGTACAACGAGACGAAGGCTTCTATCGTCGAAAGGATCAATCGGACGTTCACACATTCAATCCCATCCATGATCGAAGGAGATGTTCAAAATCGGCGACCCTGTACGAATCAGTAAGTCAGGGGCAAGTTCGAGAAGCGTTACCTCCCTAAATGGAGCGATGGTAAAACGGCGCGTACCCCGACAGTCATGGGTATATGAACGACAAGATCTTCAAAGGGAACCATTGCAAGGGACGTTTTACGACGTATAGTTACAACCCTTGATAAAAAAAACACAAGACTATCTCACCATGGAATGCATCCTGAAATCCGAGCGACGCCGAGGTAAATTGGAGCGATATGCAAGAGGTGGGAATAATTGACGACGTCTGGCGACTAAAAAGCAACCATATTACAACGCATATAAGGGAAGTGGGAAGAGATGCCGACACACTGACAGAGTCACATGATTTCACAGTATAGTCTTCTGGTTAACCTATTCTAAAGCACATTCCAAGAATCTAACGATTCGTGATATGTGTTGTATCTCAGGTACGCTTTTATTGTACCTGTTCATGTGGCAACTTGGATGATATGACCACACGGCCCCTAGCACCGCCATAAGCGGTATTAGATACAAATCTATAGAGCTATGATGGAAATGCTCTGACAACTCGTATATTGGTAATTGGTGAGCTGTTTCGCTGTGACAACTCGTACACTGGGATTGGTGAGCTGTATCGTCGTCAGATGTAAATGACGGCATTTAACACAAAAGACTAGTCTGTAAGGCCCGATGTCGACCCAGCATCAACTTCCCACAAATACCAACATATATCAAAGACCAAAAGGTCTGTACAGGGGGCGGGCCTCGGGGACGAAACGTCCACCAGCAGAATCTCGCCATATACAGGTAAAAATTACAACACATATAAGGGAAGTGGGAAGAGGTGCCGGCATACTGACAGAGCCACATGACTTCACAGTATAGTCTTCTGGTTAACCTATTCTAAAGCACATACCAAGAATCTAACGATTCGTGATATGTATTGTATCTTAGGTACGATGTTATTGTACCTGTTCATGTGGCAACTTGGATGACATGATCGGCACAAGCGGTATTAGATACAAATCTATAGAGATATGATGGAAATGATCTGACAACTCGTATATTGGTAGTTGGTGAGCTGTGTCGCTGTGACAACTCATACACTGGGGATTGGTGAGCTGTATCGTCGTCAGATGAAAATGACGGCATTTAACACAAAAGGCTAGTCTGTAAGGCCCGATAGCGACCCAGCATCAACTTTCCAGACGACACAGACGACGAAACCGAGGACGATGCACCCAAACCAACCAAACCCTTCGCCCAGAAACTCAAGCTGCGTTTGTTGGAATATTTGAATCAATTACCGGTCTTCGGGTTCAATTCTGGGCGGTATGATCTGAACTCGATCAAAGAGTTATTGTACCCCTACCTAGCTAAAGCCGGTAACATCAAATACGTCATCAAGAAGACGAACAACCACGTCGCCCTGTCCACGACTTCACTCCGCTTTCTTTTTCTAGACGGGTGGCATTACCTGGCGTCGAATTACAGCTTTGACCAGTAAAGTCTACGACTGCGCCGAGAGCAAAGGCTACTTTCCATATAACTACACAATCCGCATGGACCGTCTGGATGAGAGGCACTTCCACCCTAAGAAGCCTAATACAACGGTCTCAAAGAAGAAACATTATCCGACACCCTCTACATCGAACTCCAACAAGTGTGGGTCCGCCAAGGAATGCAAACTGTCCGCGATTTCTTCGTATATTACAACAATCTCGATGTCGTCCCTTTCCTAGAAGCTACCGACAAAATGGCTGCCTTCTACCCAGCCTGACCCCATGATTTGGCACAAAGTGGCCTCTCCCTAATATCATAATAAGGTAGGTTGCCCGTTTTTGACAGCGTAGTAATTCCTCTTATCTTTCTACTAACTGATATCTATAGTATCATCATGTTGGACGTAACCATTTCTCCAAGGATATAACAATTGCTTTTTGATCGCATCTGGCAGGCCAAAATCCGGACGTTTTCTGGGAGCGAAAATAATGATTCCTTCATTGCGATAAAATGTTACAAAAAAATGAGTAGGTCGACCCCTTGTTTCTTCGCCATTAAAATATCCGTTGGGCGGGAAACATGCATTAAAAGAAAATCAGTCCATACGTTTTCTCTGGGTTGTGGATCGAATTTGACACATTTTCATATATTTTGCCGAGTTTTTCAGAAAATATATACTTTTACAGGGTTTTTGTTGACGACTTTACATCTATGTATGGCCAAAGACTTGAACCCATGCCTATTTTCAGTCAAACATCCTTAAGGTGTGGACTGCACTCTTAATGCAGGTTCCATTGGGCTGTTATAATACACCAGTAGGTCAAATACATGTGTTGCATGTCCTCCTATACTACGCTCGTTAAAAACGCTCTTTGGGGGCCTTGTAATGACTTTATATTGAACAGGATCATTATCTTTGTCAGAAATGTTTCGATTTTATGCATAATACATGGTATGATAATACTGACCTCGTATACATGCTATCTAGACCTATACAGAATTACCTTTTCTTCGTTTGCTATGTATGTTTGGAGTAGTAACCTGTATGTCTCATTATTGTCAATGTAAATGTCAACGTGAGAGCGTATTATACTGATTTTGACCATTTTATCTCGATTTTTGTACTCCCCCCCCCATTTTTTTGTAAAAGTCGGAATGCAAAATTATCGACAATTTGACTCGAATTTCAGCTATATTTGCATTTATTTTGTTCCTCATGCCTCATTCGAAAGGTTGTCAACATTCCCGATCTTTGTATATGAGTTTGACTGTCACGGTCAAAGTGTAATGCTATGATATTTAGTTTTTTTAGCAAAATAGGGGAAATGTGATTGGCGTTATATCCCATAACACGGCATATTACAAGCGAGTCTCGTCTATCAAGCAACTTGCGTACACTCCCAGATTGGCGTAGCCTTGAGAATAGAAATTCTGAGAAAACACCTTAGCTTTAAACCCTACCTGGCCTGGGACCAAACTTTCTGCGCTATCTCCAGAACGACAAAAAATGGAGAGCTGAACCTCCTTGACTTTATAGTTTATCATTTTGGGGTCATTTTGAGCCTATTTGCATAACCCCCTGAGCAGAGGATCATGGGTAAATTCAAGATGGCGGCCACGTGGGATACCAGAAAAGTGATGTTTTTGTCATATTTCTTCAAAATCTCTGCTTTTCCGCGACGAAAAATGGGCAAAAACGATTTTATTTCACATCACATTAATATTTACTAATCTATCATGCAGTTTTTGCGGAGAAATTGCATAAATATAAAATTCGGAAAATCCGCCCGAAAATCGACCAAAAAATGCCTTTTTTGAAAATGACTTCACTGTGACGTCATCAAAGCGGCCATCTCGATTTTTTTTTACATTTTCTGGTAGATCTTGACACAAGGGTATAGTGTGGTAAGTTTCAGCCCGCTAGCTGAAGGGGTAAGAAAAATAATTTTAAAAAAGCCCAGGCAGGGTTAACGGTGCAGGCCACACTTGCCACGCTTTCGCACAAAGTGGTCCCTCCCTATTTTCATAAGGTCGCCCGTTTTTGACATCATAGTAATTCTTCCCTTTCTACTAAATGATGCTTCCTTTATGGCAATAAAATTTTACAAACAACGACTAGGTCGACCCCTTGTTTTCTTCGCCATTTTAAAATGTCCATTGGGCGGAAAACACTTTAACGTGCATAAAAAGAAAATCATTTTTATTCGTTTTCTTTGGGTTGTGGGTCGAATTTGACACATTTTCATACATTTTATGGAGTTTTTCAGAAAAGTTGAAGAAGGATTAAGGAGGATAGCACGTTTTTCCTTTTCAATTTCAATAGCTCACTTGTCTCCTGAAATAATGACATGATTATGCCCATTTAGAAAATATATACCTTTACAGGGTTTTTGCTAAAGATTTTACCTCTATTTATGGCCGAAGACCCGAACCGATGCCTGTGTTTAACCGAACATCATTTAGGTGTGTACTCCACCCCAGGATTTACCAAGAACAGAAAGACGCCGATATGTTTGACTGTTTGAAAGGAAATATCTTGGGCGGACCCGGTGTCAACCACACGGAAAAACGAATTGGAGAAGACGGATTCGCCACCATCAATAAAATAACGATTGTGTTCCAGTTCCACGGCTGCTACTGGCACGTTCATGAGTGTTCACTTACGTGGGGGTGCTACAACAAACGCCTCGGACTGAGCCCGGTAGTCTATACTCCCATTACAGGTTTGTTGGATTACCTGAATTTCAGGGAAATCCTCTCATTCAGGCATCTCCTGAAATTCAGGTAATCATCCCTGAATTTCAACCAAAATCCCTGAAATTGAGTTGTGGATATACAACCTGATCAGTTCAGGACTTTTACCTGAATATTTGTGAGAGTGTATCATCGGAGAAACAAAGAAGTTGCTTGGCACAATGGCTATGGTAAAACCGTAACCATCCAGGACTGTCCTCATCCACATCAAGATTTGCACCACCAAACAGGCCTGAAAACGACTGAATTCACCGCTGTATCGGCACATGGAGTTGATTGACGAAAACACGTACGAAGTCACCCCGTCCAAAAAGACCATCACGTACAACCTACCGCTGCAAATCGGGTGCATGGTGTATCAGCTGGCCAAACTGCGTATGCTAGAATTTCTCTACGATTTCCTATGTGTATTGTTCGACCCGTCAGAATGGCAGGTGATCGAGATGTGACGATTTTAATCAACGTCACAAAACATTGTTGCAGAAACTTATAAAACAGGGTTACACCACCAAGCGCCTCCACTCAAAGTTTCTCAAATTTGGCGATACATATCGCATGCTGATAGCAAAATACGACCTATGGCGTTACGTTTCGTAACTTGTGTCTAATTCCGCTTAACCCGGGGCTAGGGGCCGTATGAGCCCATGTACTCCAAGATCCTCATGGCAGTCATATGAACAGCCACAATCAAAGCGTGACTGAGATACATCATTCTTTAGATGACGACTTTACAACGAATATTATGGATTAAGAATACTGATCAGCGATACGGATTTGATATTTTTGGAACATCATGATGTCTTGCCGGCATCATTGAAAACTGTTGACCGCTTCTCTCTTGCAGGAAACAAGCCTATGTTTATGTATATTATGATTGTCTTTTGAATTTGGTGCTAATACTGTTATATGGAATATGGAATAGGTCTTTGGATTATGGACGCGGATATTCTCTAATGGACGACGGTTGAATTATGACTGACGAACCAGACGCTTGTAACCGATTCCGCGCACATGGCCGCCTCCAACCCGGACTGGGAATCCTTAGTCAAACCGTAACTGCGAGAGCGCTATGAAGCCGAACGAGATCGATGGTTGTCGTGCTTTTTAATTTCAAGTTAGAATGCCATGATCACCCTCTGCTCGAAAACCTGCTATTGCGACGGTGAAGGCGACAACAACAGCAAGTTCCGTTGTAAAGGAGTCGGCCGTCGGAATAATAACTTCGATGCAAAGCCAGACCAGTGCGAGTGGGGCCAACAAGGGCTTCCGAGTCGTTCAGAATCAGGTACACACCTACGTCCAGGAGTGAGGCGCTTTCACCTTCTTCAACCCGAAGCGCAAACTTCACCCAGATGGTGTGGCCACGACGTATCTGGATATTTAGAGTGATGGATACCCTAAAAATGCTAAAGTAACCGATAAAAAAGACTTACACCGCAGATATTCCACTGAACTTATGTAATTGATGGTTGATATTAATAATAATAATCGTGTTCTCTTTTATGAAAATGAAAACCTGGTTTTTCCTACAACCATGTGATTTAGTTCTTTTGTATACCGTAGTTCACCGGTTTACGGAAATGCCCCAGGTTCCGAAAGGGCGCGCAGACGTCTATTGACCTACTGACCTTCTCAAATTTGGATGTGACGTCGCATAAGGGGCACCTAGACGCCTCTTGATCCCTTTTAAAAGAGGATTTAAACTCATATTGACCTTTGACCTTTGTGACGTCACTAAGCCCACTGATGACCCTCGTATTTATTGTCAGGTTCCGAAAGGGCACGTAGACGGCTCTTGATCCTTTTGAAAGCGCATCTGGACACCCATTGACAGAAAAATGCATTTGATATCAATGTGATCTCACTTCTGGTTCCAGTGACGTGGCCGGAAGTGAACTTTAGCCCTTACGCATCATTTTTATCCAGTATTGTGCGCAGGCGCAGGGGTGGTCAAAGGTCACTTCCTGCCACGTGACCGGAACCGGAAGCGACGTCACAGAGGTCATATGCAGGCGTCATGTTTTAATACGTCACGTTAGTAATAATGGAAATGATTATATTAAGTGTAAACTAGATACGCTACAATATTTCAACACGTCAACGAATATACATAATATTGTATAGTTTTTCGTCATACAAAATACATTTAAAATTATTTTGAATATTTACAGTCAACCTTTATTCTTAGCATTTTTATTCTTCCTTTATTTATTTAAATCATCTGTTGTCTTGTCTATTAAAGGAGAAGAAAACATATGACTAATGTATACACTGAACGAAAGATCTATCTCCCCCGTATCCGAAAATGTAAGCAAATATTTTTTGCGATTTTTTACCGCCGATCTATTCATATCGAAACATCAAAACTGGACAGATTCATAAGTGCCGCCATTACAAGGACTTGCGTCTATTTTAACCAATCAGGAATGCCGAAAACATATTGTGCGCATCGCTTCGTGACGTCAGCCTGGCTCATGCTCACTTTCGCCCTGTACGTTATTAGTAAGAGAAACTTTCGGGACTGCTGTCTATATTTTGTATACCGTTATAATTTGATAGAGGTAGTGTGCCAATATTCCGCAAATCCACGGGCATCATGCCGCAGTATGTGGCGTTTGGCTGTTTTAACAGAACTGGGAATAAATACCTTCCAAAGACCGTGACATTTCATCAGATGTACTGAAACAGTGCATGCATAACGTCGGTCGGCAGGATTTTACTGCAAACCCATCAGGGAAGAACTTTTGCACGGTGAGGCTGCTGCAATAAATTGGAGTGAGTTTATCAGTCTTTCAACACTATTTCAGTCATATCACGATGTGCGGTTCCTATTTCTGTCAAATTGTAATCATTCCAATGTAAGAAAGGCTTGGTTTGTAATATATCTCCATGCAATGTCATTATATTTTCACCTTCCCCGCTGGAGAGCGGCGAGGCCCCGGTGACTTCACACGCTTGGACGATCCTAGCCTGAATGGCGGAACGCTTGAGAAACAATGATGCGCAGGTCGAACGCCGATTTAATCGAGTAGAAAAAATCGCAAAAAATATTTGCTTACATTTTTGGATACGGGGGAGGTAGATCTTTCATTCAGTGTATACATTAGTCATATGTTTTCTTCTCCTTTAAGCACGGGAAAAAAGAGAGGAACGTGGAATTACCTATAGATTTAGACATTCAGAAAATATCCTGAGGTAATATATCATAAGGTTATACTTTCATCTCTTTTTTTCTAATTTTACTGAAAAATCCAGATTGTCCTCAGAAGATGGCCTGAAACTGCTTGTGAATACCCGCTCAATCTTTCGGAAAGGAGAGGACAGAGTTCGGATAAGCTGGGATTTGATACTTTGGTGCTTCGACATACTTTTGCTCGTTTTGATATCTTCACGGCTTGTGTGCATCGCATACAAGCTTACAGCCGTTGTGGCATCTGTGGATCCTGTTTCATTTTGGTCATTTTCGAAAACCATGCCTTCAGTGTCATTTGCGCATAAGGCGCCCTCGGTTCCTCCCGTACCCTCCGTAGCATCTGTGGATTCTGTTTCCTTGTTGCCATCTACAGAACTAGTTTCCCTGCTGTCAGCTGCTGATCCGTCAACCTGTGTGGCATCTGTCAATATTCGTTTCTTGTTGCTATCCACAGCTTCGGTTCCTTTGGAGTCATCTGTGAATATTGTTTCCGCGTTACCATCTGCAGGTTCAACACCAATTGTGGCATCTGAGATTTCTTCTCCCATAGTGTCGTCTGCGGATTCTGTCCCCTTAGTGTCATCTGCGAATTCTGTTCCTCTCAAGTCGTCTGTAGATTCTTTTCCCTTAGTGTCATTTGCCAATTTTGCTCCCCTAGTGTCGTCTGCGGATTCTGTTCCCTTAGTGTTCTCTGTGAATTCTACACACGTGGTGCCATGTACGGATCCTGTATCCTTCACGGAATATCCTGATACGGTTTGTCGCGCTTTGTCTTCAAACCAAGAAAGGTCCAGTTTCTTGGAAATCACCAATTCTCGATGCAACATGTATCTTCGGCATAATCTCTGTTTCTCCATATCGTCCAAATTGCTAAAATCTTCATGTTTGTTCACCTCGAACACTCGTCGAATTTTGTTCAACCGTTTCTGTAGCTCTTGTGAATTCTTCATCCGCTTCGTGCGTTTGACGAAATCATTCAGCTGTATTCGTCTCTCCTGATCCCGGAAGGGATTCCCAATGCTTTCCGGAAAATACAACCTTACTTGTCTGCTGTTAAAACGGACGTGGTTATCGGGTTTTTTCTCCTGTCGAAGAATGCATGATTTTTTGGGGAATCCCTTGGGTTTCCAACCGGCAGACAGAAATTCATCTGTCGCCACATCACTACGGTTCGATTCTGCCATTCTGCAATTCCCCTGAAATGTGAAATATCGTGGTGGGGTGAAATTACTCGATGAATTGCATGCATTCAACTCACGGTATAAAAGAACGTTACAAAAACCATACATTTGCCAAACTATAGATTTTACACAAATACAGAGATTATTCCATGCTATGCTTAATTTTATGACCATACAATGAGTATACACCTACCTTTGTACCTTTGCTCGTGAATATCAATTACATGAGATTATAACGATAATGCCAGCAAGACAATAAGCGCTTGAAATCGTTTGAGGAGTATATCGCCGTATCTAGGAGGTCTTGTGACGTCACCAATATGGGAATGCTGAGGTCAAAGGTTGCTTCAACGTCGACAACGAAATCTTCAGGTTGTTCAAGAGGCCGTCATAACCACGACGTCGCCTTATGAATGACGTCGCGGCATGAAATCTGACGTGTCATCACCATGATCACTCATCTTTGATAAAACAATAAATAGCGGAGAAAGTCTAGACTGACTATCGGTGTCCGCGTTATACTTTTCCTGCTAAAACCATCTGTAATAAATTTTGCGAAGGGTTGACGTGGTTCATCTGTTAGTAACCGAATCAGCCATGGGAAACATAGATGACGAAATCACCATGGAAATACTATTATGATGACACAATCGTGCTGTTTTTTCTTGTGGAGTACCTGCTGTATGGTCGGAATGCGGTTGTCCCAAGCTTGCGGGTCTTTAATCGGACTCACAAATGTTGCGATCTGGGCGTTGAGTCGTGTGACGAATAAATCCACTAATGGTTGTAACCACACTCTGCTGAACTGTCGGAATGCGTTGCTGTGTAGCTACCACTCCGTCTGTATTATCTTGTCCCGACGTGACAAATTTTCTCCTATCACGTTCAAGCGTCCCGGGTCCTGTCTTACCCGAACATGTCGTAACTAAATTTGACAAAACTGACTCTGTGCCCACTGGAAAAGGTCCCAAGTCTCTTGAAACAATAGTCGAGATACGGGGCCCCCTAACTTGTTGATGTTGGAGACCACCGCGGTATTGTCCTAGGCCACCATCAGTGATGATCCCTGGCGTGCGTTGGGCTACTGTTGAACTGCTAACACAATCGCTCTCAACTTGATATGTAGTCTTGAGACCGTGTGCCGCTTAGCCTTAGCTCCCCACCCCGTTCATGGTGCGTCTGTGAATAAGTGATGTATCGGGTGAGGAGAATGATTTAGAGGTACTCCTAACACCCCTCCCCCCCCCCCTTCCCCCCACCCTCGTGACGTTTTGTCGGTTCTACCACCACTGCAGGAACGGATGAAGGTCCCGTGACACAGGAAACTGAGGATTGCAGGAGTGAATGGAGATGAAAGTGTAGAGGTCGAATCTGAAGCCGTCCGAACTGCGTTAGGTCTGGAGTCGATGAATAGGGGCTCCACTAAACTTTGTGATTACCGGAACGATCGAGACCCGAGAGGGCAGAGAGTTTTGAATTTGATTCTGAATTTTGTCCCAGTGATCTTCCTGGGGCAGGACGATCTCCCTTTTTGCGTCGAAGATCGTCCCCATATACTTTCGACGCTCGTCCGGCTTTAGCTCCGACTTCGTGGGATCAGGGATGAAACCCAGATGCTGTAGATTTTCCATGGTGAAGTGAATCCGTTTCTGAACCCAAAATAAGGATTTCATCTACGTACGATATGTCGGTGTCCAGTAAATGCAGGAAATTCATGACTGGACATATCAAGTAAGTACTGCAGTCATTACTTCTAAGCTCCGTTTCCTTGGTGTGATATGTATTTGCGAATCCCCGCTGAAAAAAAGTTAAAATAGATATTACTAGTCACATCTATGCTAACTTTCATGCTGCTTCGAATCTAAATATAACTGATAATGTCGCCATGATCTGCTGCTTTCCAAATATGGACATGGTACGGATGTAGCGGCCATCTTGGATTAATCGCTTACAAGGAATTATCGTTGACATTACTGGTCAAATAAATGCTACATTTCATTCACCAAATCCATATTCAAATGATAATGTCACCATGTTCTGATGCTTCCAAAGTATAGAGCTACGGCTATAGCGGCCATCTTGGATTCTTGGAAAACTTGATTGAGAAAATGATCAGCATGCAATTGGCTATAACTATGCCAGATTTCATGTTTTTACCTCGAAGTGCACAATACTGTAATATACCTGAGAATATTTTTTTCTATCAACCCAATGTGGTATGTAAATATTAATGATCGTGCCGAATATTCAATGTGAATTCTGGATGTTTTATGTGCCATTCAGGGATGGGCCCATACATCGGATTACCTGCATCTGTAAATATGTTTTATTCGCCGTGTTCAGTGGATTGGATTACTATCAGGCGTCCCTTACAGGGAGGGGCCTGCAAGTTGAGTGTTTCTTGAATATTAATTTAATTGTGGTTTTTAATGGTGCTCATCCTGGAAGTTCTCCGGATCTAATATGGGCATCCCATACAGGGAGCAGCCTGCATATAGCATGTGTACGTAAGTGCGAGTGTACTGGGGGGGAGAAGTTACGTGATGAATTATGCCTTGCTTGTATCCATTGATTCTGGTAGGGAGACTTACCTGTGTACCTGGACTTCCCGGACAGTTACTGTGTATTTCCGATAGTGTAATCCAGAGTTGGATGATTTCATAACCCGACATCAGTGAACTTTCGAAAGCGTGTTGTCCATGCTCGCCACTTTGGCGGCCATGTTTTTCTATCGTACCGAAGTGAACCGGGTCAGTCTGATCAACATTTGTTAGAACTGTGCCATCTACTATTATACGATGGATTGTATTGGAATAGCCCATTATATGGAATAATTCCCCATATCATTGGAGTAATTGAAACAACCTAAAATCATATTGCAAGCATCTGATATTTATTGATAAGGTTACATCAGTGAGTAGCAGGAGATTCTTTCTTCAACCATCTCGTCAACATCACCCACTAGAGTAAATGAGTGTGATTTATCATCGACCTGTACCAACGTTGCTGTGTATATAACATCACGTCAATATATATTCAGATCTTCTTCATATGGAGAGTACTGATATCTATAATAAATGATGATTTATGTTGAAATACTGGAGTTGTTCCATCTATTGTGACGTCTTTCTTCGGGGCAGACGTCACCGATGCTAAAGTTAACTGATCGTTAATTGAATGTGGTTATCTGAGATACAGGTTACCCAAGCGTGTTAACTGACAGGGGTTACCTGCGATACACGTTTCCTGAGTGTTGTAGCTGTCACTGGTTACATGAGATTCACCCGAGTGTGCTAACTGTAGGTGGATACCTGAGATACAGGTTTGCTGAGTGTTGTAACTGTCAGTGGTTACCTGAGATTCACATGAGTGTGTTAACTGACAGGGGTTACCTGCGATACAGGTTTCCTGAGTGTTGTAACTGTCAGTGGTTACCTGAGATTCACCCGAGTGTGTTAACTGACAGGGGTTACCTGCGGTACAGGTTTCCTGAGTGTTGTAACTGTCAGTGGTTACCTGAGATTCAGTTGAGTTTTCTAAATGTAGTGGTACATGTATACTGGAATTACCGAAACCAACTCATCTTAGATGGTGGACTGATTAACTGGGTGACGAGCGACAACATTACAATGGAGAGTAGCGCGGACGTTTTATTACACTGGTGTCAGAAGTGGGATACTAATCAATATTTAGTATCCAGTGATCGAACCCGGACATAGCAGGTGTGTGGCGGATAATATCCTTCACTACTGATTCCTGTAAGTTCAATATGGTGGATAGTCCTGACCAGCAGATAAGGCTCAGACTGCCTACTGAGTCCAGGAATAGTGATAGAGAAGACTCTAATAATGAAGTGGAAGAACTACTAATCAATGATAGAGATAAGACACAAGATCATCAGGACAGAGTCGACGCTCCTTCCAGGCCCCAGCGACACAGAGAGGATCCAGAGGACAGTGATGACGAGGGCACGTGGCGTGTTTTGGACAGACATCCACCAAGGGGTTATGCAAGCCGTGGATTAAGGATAAAGCCAGATACATACGATGGGCTATCTGACTGGGATGAGTATTTTACACATTTTGAGGACTGTGCCTAACTGGGTCACTGGTCAGCAAAGGAAAAAGCTCTGGCTTTGGCTGCTAATTTGAGAGGATCGGCCAGAACTTTTTACGCTGGGTTACAGCTGGACGAGCGACGGTCCTTCTACAAGCCGTCTAGGAGTCTGAAAGAGAGATTTGGAAGTAGTCGCCAACAAAATATGTGGCGGTCAATGTTTGAGGTCCGTATACGTCAACCAGATGAATCAATGGGCGACGATCTCCGTCGCATGGTACTGGAGGCATATCCTGACCTGAATAGTCAAGCTCAAGAGGCCCTGGCGCTAAACCAGTTTTACAAGTGTCTCAGTGTAGATATGAAATGCCGGTGCTTTGGTCGGGACTGTATCCCTATTGCTGAAGCTGTGGGTGTGGTTGAACGAGTTGAGGCTCTACTTAGTGACACAAAAGAGAAAAGGAGAACAGTATCTCGAGCCACTGCTGGTGAAATACAGAATGAAACAGTGGATTCAGGTGACTTGGCAAACATTCAAAGGCGACTCCAAGAGCTCGAGGGAGGCCAGCAACGTAGGCGGCAACCATGGCAACGGAACGACAATGGTCAGAATCAGGAAAGAACTTGCTATATCTGTCGGGCTCCATCACACTACTTCAAAGACTGTCCAGTGTGCAGACGGTGCCAGCGCGAGATGCAGAATGAACAACGGGCACCACGGCAGCAGGGAAATGGCAGACCGACCGTCACCTCAGTAGGCCATGAGTTGACGCGTTCAGACAGGCCAGTGCAAACCAACTTGATTTCTGTAATCAGCCCCACTAACGAGAGGGGAACTGTTCGCACTGGTCAGCCGTTACAGAAAACGGAAAAATGGATAATGGGCTATTTACGACTGGGATATTAAAAGGGAACAAACATACGATTAACTTTTTAGTGGATAGTGGCTCTACTAGGACCTTACTGTCCAGAAGCGTGTATGAGGAAATATATTCGGAAGATAAACCTCACCTGCAGCCTTGGCTTCACACTATGCAAGGAGTTAATGGAGACAGATTATGTGTCCTTGGGTCTGCTGATTTTGAGGTATTACTGGGTGATATGTGGTACAGACAGCCGATGATAGTGTGCGATATTACCACTCAAGGGATAGTAGGGCAAGACTTTCTGTTGTGTAATGTACATAAGATTGACTACCAGACACTTAGGCTTCACACAGATGATGGTGAAATTCAGTGTCGCATTGGGGGCGAGGCAGAGATGGTATGCCATGTACGAATCAAAGAAACTGTACGGTTACCCCAAAACGCAGTGACATGGATACCAGTGGAAATACCAATGAAGGAATATTTATCATCTTATGGATTAATTGAACCAAGTACTGCCTCGTTCAAGGGACAAGATGGTTCGACTGGTGAATGGAGTAATTGATGTTACACAAGGCGAACTGGTTGTAAAGATAGCGAATCATAACAATGTGGAGGTTACAGTGCAGCCTTCTACAAGACTGGGAACATGCGAGTCATATTACGAGAATGATGAAGCAACTGTACGATCAACAGTATGTGCCAGCGAGAGTAGTGGGCTGAAATCCTTTGAACTACCTTAACATCTTGAGGATCTGTGGAACCGGAGTAAAGTTCATCTAACGTAGGATGATAGTGAGTCTCTGGCAGAACTGTTTGTCAAATTCCAAGAAGTTTTCACCAAAGGTCCCTGTGATCTTGGAAAGACGAACAGAACAACCCACCGTATTAACACAGGATCTGCAGTACCAATAAAACAGCACCCTCGACGTCAGCCCATAGGAAAGAGAAAGATTGAGCGGGATGAGATACATAGGATGTTAGAAATGGGGGTGATCGAGCCATCAAACAGTGCATGGGCATCACCGATAGTGCTATGCAAGAAGAAGGATGGGTCCACCAGATTCTGTTTAGATTACAGAAAGCTGAATGATTTGACTATGAAAAATGTCTACCCAATCCCCCGGGTAGATGAGTATTTGGATGCGCTGGCGGCTGCTCGCTGGTTTAACTGCATGGATCTGAATTCTGGATTTTGGCAAATCGCAATGGCTGAAGAAGACAAAGGAAAAACAGCCTTTGCCACTAGTTTTTGTTTGTATCAGTTCACCGTTATGCCGTTTGGGCTCGTCAATGCGCCGTCCACCTTCGAACACCTAATGGAAAATGTTTTAAGAGGTCTCCAGTGGGAAGAATGTTTGCTATATATAAACGACATAATTGTGCCAGGATCCACAGTAAGACAGTGCTTGGAGCGATTGGAACATGTCTTTCAGAGACTCTGGGAAGCCAACCTGAAGTTGAAACCCGCTAAATGTGTGTTCTTTTAAAAGGAAGTTAAGTTTCTGGGACACATCGTCGAGGAAGGCGGAGTGCGCACTGATCCCGAAAAGGTTGCAGCCATACAAGACTGGCCCCTCCACAAAATGTTCGAGAAGTTCGTAGTTTTGTTGGTTTGTGCTCTTACTACCGGCGCTATGTAAAGGGGTTTCGCAGCTATCGCGAGACCATTGAACAAACTAGTGGAAAAAGGAGTGAAATTCCTGTGGACTTGTGAGTGCCAAGCAGCTTTCGAGGAACTGAAGGAAGTATTATCCTCGTCTCCCATCCTTGGATACCCTCTTCCCGGATTACAGTTTATCCTAGATACAGACGCTAGTGATAAGGCAGTAGGGGCAGTTCTCTCGCAAATTCAAAATGGAATGGAGACTGTCATCGCCTATATGAGCAAGTCACTCAATAAGCACGAACACTCACATTGTGCTACAAGGAAGGAAATACTTGCCGTTGCTCTGGCATTGAGACATTTCCATTCCTACCTGTATGGCCAGAAGGTCACCCTGCGCACGGATAATGCCGCGGTAGGCTGGATGAGGAGTTTGAAGAACCCCAGGTCAGACTGCTCGTTGGTTACAGGAACTTGGAACATATGACTTAGACTCAGGGGCCGTGTGGTCATATCATCCAAGTTGCCACATGAATAGGTACAATAAAAGCGTACCAGAGATACAACAGATATCACGAATCGTTAGATTCTTGGTATGTGCTTTAGTAGAAGTTAACCAGAAGACTATTCTGTGAAGTCATGTGACGCAGTCAGTATGTCGGCACCTCTTCCCACTTCCTATATATGTGTTGTAATTAGAGGTGATCCATAGAGCCGGACGTAGTCACGCAAATGCCGACGCACCATCCAGGCATCCATGCAAGGCATGTAGCAACCAGCAGCAAAACAACGTCAAAACAAAGCTCTTTGTAGGTGGTCAGTCGAGTTTCAAGCAGTCTAGCAAAGAGGGAGCCTGTGAAGCTGGTACATCCAGAGTCACCACCAGGAGCAAACAATCAAAGCAAATCGCAGACAACACTACAAATCATGCCGTACTAGACGGATGGAGTATCGATGAACTCAGGCTACAGCAATTGCGACACAAGAACATTGGTCCTATCAAAGTCGCCATGGCCGATGGAATGGATAGACCACAGTGGGAAGAGATATCACATTTATCATCTGGACTGAAAACCCTCTGGCGCCAATGGGATAGGCTGCAGCTAGAGGACGGCGTGCTTTATCGCGAGTGGTTTCAAGATGGCAAATTTTCCAGACAGCTTATTGTTCCTAAGGATCTACAGACCGACGTCCTCAAGTTTTATCATGACATACCTTCAGCTGGCCATCTGGGATCAAAGAAGACCCTTGAGAGGATTAAACAGGCATTTTACTGAGCAGGCATGAAGGATGACGTCGCTGCGTATTGTCGACGATGTGGTTCATGTACAGCGAGGAAAACGCCCAAGGGACAAAATAAAGCTCAAATGAAAGTTTACCTGGTGGGAGAACCCATGGAAAGGGTAGCGGTTGATATACTCGGGCCGTTACCAGTAGCCGAGAAGGGGAACCGATATATCTTGGCCATCTGCGATTGTTTTACCAAGTGGACAGAGGCAGTACCCCTCCCCAACCAGGAGGCGATTACAGTAGCCACAGCCTTGGTGGATGAGTTTGTTTGTCGATTTGGAACTCCGCTGCAGTTGCATTCAGACCAAGGGACGAATTTCGAATCACAGGCCTTCCAGGAAATGTGCAAACTACTTCAGATTGATAAAACCCGGACGAATAGCATGAGACCACAGGCGAATGAGAATGTCGAGAGGTTCAACCAAACGCTAGCTACAATGTTGACTATGTATTGTGCCAAGAGGCAGCGAACATGGGACATTTATTTGCCACAAGTTATGATGGCGTATCGGGAATATATGCAGTGAAGCACAAAGCAGACACCAAATCTTATGGTTTTGGGGAGTGAGAATACCATGCCAATGCAAGCTGTAATACCTAGGCCGTCAGCTGATGGTAAATACGAGGATTCCATTGACGTGGACAATTATGTGACAAATCTGCAAGATAGGCTTGCAGAAATTCATGAGATGGCTAGGAAACGCTTACACCAGAGCGCCACTTATCAAAAGAAGCAGTATGCTGCTAGGGCTAGGATTCACTCTCTCCAAGAAGGACAGGCATTCTGGTTGTACAACCCAGCTCGAAAACCAGGTGTCTGCTCCAAGTTAACACCTAAATGGAACGGACCATTTGTAATCTCGAAGAAGATAGACGACATTACATGCCTGGTCAAGCAGTCAGCAAGGAAGGAACCGAAGGCTTTCCATATAGACAGGCTGATGGCATATATAGGCCCCCATCCACCCAAGTGGTATTCTGTAAAGTCTAAAGAGCACTCCAGAGGTGACACTGGCAGAAAGATGGCATGCCAGCAACGAATGTAGGAGCATCGTGACGATAGACAGGTTACCAGGAACATGGTCATAGAGTTTATGCTAGGGTGGCAGTGGAGGTCATGATGATGCCGATAATTCCGGACTATACCTGCGGTAGGGTACCAAATAAATTGGTTGTTGGTGCAACAACCCTGTTGGAAATTCCGTCGACGGTAGTTGTAAAGAAGCTAGGGAGGGACTGATCAATCCTGGATCCTACCTTCTAGTGGGAAGACACAGTATAGCTGTGAGATCCCTAGTTGGGGCACCAGCCTCGGGAGGCAATACGGGGCTTCCGCAGAAGGGTAGGGGGAAAATATCGCAGAGCTGCCATGGTCTCATATGATGCATTAAACTTGGATGGATATGAATACCACTCTATAAACTCAAAACCGACTCATGCTCACTGATGTAGCCTTAACTCATAGAAGTATAATGCTGTATATTGTGAAGAAGCTTAAACAGCTAAGGTGATGTAGAGGAGATGCTGCTATTAAGTGCTGCTTATGAAACATCCTGTAATTATGTCCTGATTATGCTTTCAGAATGTCGTCAACCTTCAAGTGCTGGCTGTGTCATGAGCTATTCACAAATTGAAGTGGGTTGAAAGCTCATTTATCGTCACCATCGCACAAGAAGTTGCATTTCGTGTTCCCATACTGCCCATCGGAGACCACCTTCCGACGTATGAGTGACCTCAGGCACCACGCACAGAGGACACATTCGAGGCAGCTACGGGACAAACCGAAGAACTTGCTGTCCGACGAGAACGTCTTCTGGTTTACCACATCCTCTGCAGACTACGTCAACTTGTTGAAGGGCAGGATTGGATGCGTCGGTGTATGGGGCCATCACGCAGCCTCACGGAATGGGAAGATGGCTGGCAGCTTGCCCGGGATTCCCAGGAACAGACAGGTGGGAGGCGTCCAGCCAAGGAGATAGGTCCAGAGGTCGGGGAACCAGTACCCAAGATACCAAAGAACTCCTCTGCCCCTGGACCATCACAACGCCATGCATCTCCTTTGGAAGATCTCTACAATGAGCCCGCCTGTACTGTTACCTGTCCATCAGAAGAGCCCGAGGTTGCAGAGACAACGACGGAGATGGAGTTTGAGAGTTTATCCATCGAACCCAACAACATCAGGGCTGTCCTTCTCTCCCTGGCTATCACTTCCAGGCGACTATTAATTCACCTGATCTCCGCAGGCTGGAAGCCCTTAAACGGAGAAAGGGAACCCTCATTACAGAGAGGAGTTTTGTAGGGGCTGCTGGTGAGGGCGTGGATGCTACGGCTGAGGGGCATATTGGCCCAATAGCGGATATTCTGGGTATTAGCAGGGCTTGCATCGTCGCAGTGCGGAAGTGGGTAACCCCGACATTTAGTGAATTAAACGGCAATCCAGCACCGAGCCCCCATCTGACCCTACTCCTCACTGAGCCAATAACACCGGTGAGCACTCCAGACAGGCTGGTAATAATCGAGGACCCCCTGGACCTAAGCTGCCTGGCCAACCCAGATCAAGGCCCTCTCGACCTGGCTGTCGTGGAGCAGGTGGTGGACATCAACCTTCCTATGGATTTGTCTGCCGGAACGCCTGTCGACATAGAAACAACACCTGCGGTACCATCTTCAAGTAGTGACGTTCCAGCTGATCTGACCATCACTCTGCCAATCAATAACGATTCCAATAACATCGGACGTGGCTCAGCCCAGCAACAGAACACCAATCAGCACTGATGGGCCTGCCGATCAGACGACCACAGAGACAGCGATGACAGTACCACCAGTCATCCAGGATCCGGCAGCGTCGGTCACATCAGGTTCCAGCGATGCAAGCAAGTCGATATTCAAAAGACCGGTCGCTAGAAAGCCCAAAAGAGCTAGCCGGATCCTGCGAACAGGAGCCATGCCATCTATCCCCCCTGGAAGGCGCACTTAGGATCAAGAGGTAATAGCCATTCCTTCTGCAACAGGCGAGGTTAAGTGGCCACCAAGGGGATGGAAGCAGATGAATGCAGCTGAGAGGTTGGATGCATAGGAATACACAGCCGTCCAGTTGGATGCTGCCAGTCGGGCAAAGAGTGGAGATAAGTCTTACAGGCTCGACAAATATAACATGCTGGCCCTCCGTGGTGGCAGAACACCCGTCGTAAAACCCCCTCAACATCCAATTGCACTTTTCCATGCCCAGAACAGGTATAACCGCTACAAGGTCTTGACGGAGGTTGCGTTTGGGAATTCCGACTGTTCTGGCCTTCCTGTGGATACCATCTTGGAACATTCAGAAGTTTTTTTCGCTGCCCGTTTACGTGACACAGACTATATCATTGATCTTATTGACAGTGCTGGTGTGCCACTCATACCAGTTGATTCTGGTAGGGAGACTTACCCGTGTACCTGGATTTATCTTCCCGGACAGTTACTGTGTATTTCCGATAGTGTAATCCAGAGTTGGATGATTTCATAACCCGACATCAGTGAACTTTCGAAAGCGTGTTGTCCATGCTCGCCACTTTGGCGGCCATGTTTTTCTATCGTACCGAAGTGAACTGGGTCAGTCTGACCAACATTTGTTAGAACTGTGTCATCTACTATTATACGATGGATTGATGCGTGCTAATGATGCTGGTGTTCTTCTCGAGAATTCCTGGACTTAATTAAATAAATGTGCATGGTTATTTTCTCGTTATCGCCATTCTCTGTAGGGACTCTATTTCTTCACAAACTGTTGTTCACGCACATGGTCGTCGAAACCTAAATGCACATGTTTTCACTTTCGTCGTGAACACATCATATTACGGACAATTCCCAACGTAAGTTAATGAAATCTTACCGGATGTCTTCTTGGCATGCACTTGCAATTAACCTTATGTACTTTTAAAATATTTGTACTGGCTGGTTTTACGTGGCAGCTCCTATAATTTTGACGTGCACACTGGTCTCCGAAACCTGTTGCGTCATCATTTCAGAGAGGATGTCGGGACTAGCTTGCATGGCAAAATCTAAAGTCTATAAACACAAAACTAGAATTATTGCGATCCAGTTATTAAATTGTTTATAATCTTCATACTATGCAATGCCTATGTACAAAAGTTGGTACGATAATTTCACTGTTATAATTAGTTATCACTGTTTTAAATTTCGCATACCCCTTCAACATTGGATCATTTCCATCTTGTCAGGTGGTAATCAGCCAGAGTCTATATAAACAGCACAGTGCTGGGGGTTAGATCCCACTGGAGTGTGCGATGCGTGCGATGTAGAAGAAAGCATCAGCCATTATTTACTTTCATGTACACGATTTAATAACCAGAGACTTGAATTTTTTAATGAACTTATTTGTGCTGGTGTATTTAATCATACCATGGAATCAATCTTAAAACCTCAAAAGAACAGCGATAAAGTATTTTTGGCTATTTATAGGTTTATGCTGCGCACACGCAGATTTTAATTTACTTTATATTGATTTATTATTCTGTTATACATTTCATTATCTAGTCTAGGGGAGTTAACATTACATTTGTTATCTCCCCTTCCACACTGTGGAATTATTTATAATTATATTGGTTAATTAATAGTACATGCATATTACAAGTTGTGAATAATAAAAGTCTAGAATAATTTAACATATATTTTCTTATTTGTGGTTAAGAAATTATAATAATATTTCTGCTCTATTAAAGAGTTTTGTTTTGAATGATGTCTCTGCTTGTTCTGGTTGGACATTGGTGTCTGAGGATACCATGTGAGGTCCTCATTCACGGTGGTCACCAGGATGAGTATATATATTATATCAAATCTCGTTTTTACTCACCACTTACTCATATCTGAATTTATATGATGAGTTTATTTTTAGGTTAAACAATAATATGCACCTACTATATTGGCCTTTTTAACTCAGTTTTATATTTTTTATAGATAGGGTCGTTGAGATTTTATTATTATTAAATTAAGTTTGTTGTTCCGTATATATATATATACCCTTCGTTTTATGTCTCTAACCTCGCCATGTTATTAAATAACGCATTTGGAGTTTGTTTTTTCTACATGTTTTTTAATCATTACAATTCCGTACAGTAGGATATTTTAAATCAATATTTATGTTGTACATCAAACTCAATGCAACCATCTGGCGCGCATAATTTTATCAAATTGAAAGCGCCACCTAAATTAAAAACAGACAGACAGACGGGTTAGTCAGATAGTTGACTGGCTACAGTCACGTATGTATTATCTAATAACCTATAGGATTATACCTGGAAAACTATACTGGTAATTTACTGTGAAATTCAGTAGTATAATATTTGGATATACCAGTGCATTATAATTGCTGTGGAGTACAGAGCAGTCAGCTATCTCCCGCCCCACATCTGCTGCGTTTATATTCTCAATTGTATTGGAAAAGCCCATTATATGGGATAATTCCCCATATCATTGGAGTAATTGAAACAACCTAAAATCATATTGCAAGCATCTGATATTTATTGATAAGGTTACATCAGTGAGTAGCAGGAGATTCTTTCTTCAATCATCTCGTCAACATCACCCACTAGAGTAAATGAGTGTGATTTATCATCGACCTGTACCAACGTTGCTGTGTATATAACATCACGTCAATATATATTCTATATGTTGTCTTCTTCATCTAGAGAGTACTGATATCTATAATAAATGATGATTTATGTTGAAATGCTGGAGTTGTTCCATCTATTGTGACGTCTTTCTTCGGGGCAGACGTTACCGATGCTAAAGTCAATTCCTGATGGAAAGGGGAAGTGATTACCAGTTAAAGGTTACCTGAGAGACCGATTAACTGTGATCGTTAACTGAATGGGGTTATCTGATATACAGGTTACCCAAGCGTGTTAACTGACAGGGGTTACCTGCGATACAGGTTTCCTGAGTGTTGTAGCTGTCACTGGTTACATGAGATTCACCCGAGTGTGTTAACTGTAGGTGGATACCTGAGATACAGGTTTCCTGAGTGTTGTAACTGTCAGTGGTTACCTGAGATTCACCTGAGTGTGTTAACTGACAGGGGTTACCTGCGATACAGGTTTCCTGAGTATTGTAACTGTCAGTGGTTACCTGAGATTCACCTGAGTGTTCTAAATGTAGTGGTATACTGGAATTACCGAAACCAACTCATCTTAGATGGTGGACTGATTAACTGGGTGACGAGCGACAACATTTACAATTGAGAGTAGCGCGGACGTTTTATTACAATACTTTTCACGATATTTAATCAAATGCCAACCGGTGTCTTCCTATGTCGACTGATCAGTGGTATCCATCGAGGCTGCGTTGACATGGCCTGGATTTAAAGATTTAAGCTCATATTGACCTTTGACCTTTGTGACGTTAGTAAGCCCACTGCTGACCCTCGTATTTATTGTCAGGTTCCGAAATTGCACGTCGACGGCTCTTGATTCCTTTGAAAGCGCATCTGAATACCCATTGACTAAAAAATTTGCATTTGATCTCGGTGTGGCGTCACTTCTGGTTTCGGTTACGTGGCCGGAAGTGAACTTTAACCCCTGCGCAGCATATTTATCTAGTATTGTGCGCATGCGCAGGGGTGGGCAAAGGTCACACTTCCGGTCACGTGACCGGAACCGGAGGTGACGTCACAGAGGTCATATGCAATCATCATGTTTTATCACGTTAGTAATAAAGGAAATGATTATTTCAAGAGTATACAACATGGAAAAAATACCAGCTCAATATATGTTTTATTAATCAAATTACACTACAACATTTCAACACGTAAATGAATATACATAATATTGTATAGTTTTTCGTCATACAAAATTCTTTTGAATATTTAGAGTCAACTTTTATTCTTAACATTTTCATTCTTCCTTTTTTAGTTGAATCATATGTTGTCTTGTCTACTAAGCACAGGAAAAAGACAGGAACGTAGAACTACCTATAGATTTAGACATCCAGAAAATATCCTGAGGTTATCATAAATTTATACGTTCATCTCTGTTTTACTAATTTTACTGAAAAATAATTAGAAATCCGGATTGTCCCCAGACGTTGGCCTGAAACAGCTTGTGAACGACCGCCCAATCTTTCGGAAAGGAGAGGTCAGAGTTCGGATAAGCTGGGATTTGATACCTTGGCGCTTCAACATACTTTTGTTCGTTTTGATATCTTCGTGGCTTGCATGCATCGCATACACCCTTACAGCCGTTGTGGCATCTGTGGATCCTGTTTCATTTTGGTCATTTTCGGAAACCATGCCTTCAGTGTCATTTGCGCATAAGGCGCCCTCGGTTCCCTCCGTAGCATCTGTGGATTTTGTTCCCTTGTTGTAAGCTACAGAACTAGTTCCCCTGCTGTCGTCTGCCGATCCCTCAACCTTTGTGGCATCTATCAGTATTCTTTTCTTGTTGTCATTCGCAGCTTCGGTTCTCTTGAAGTCATCTGTGAATATTGTTTCCGCGTTACCATCTGCAGGTCCAGCACCAACTTCGGCATCTGAGATTTCTGTTCTCTTAGTGTCGTCTGTGGATTCTGTTCCCTTAGTGTCGTCTGCGGATTCTTTTCCCTTAGTGTCGTCTGCGGATTCTGTTCCCTTAGTGTCGTCTGCGGATTTTGTTCCCTTGATGTCCTCTGTGAATTCTACACACGTGGTGCCATGTACGGATCCTGTATCCTTGACGGAATATCCTGATACGGTTTGTCGCGCTTTGCCTTCAAACCAAGAAAGGTCCAGTTTCTTGGAAATCACCAATTCTCGATGCAACATGTATCTTCCGCATACTCTCTGTTTCTCCATATCGTCCAAATTGTTAAAATCTTCATGTTTGTTCACCTCGAACACTCGTCGAATTTTGTTCAACCGCTTCTGCAGCTCTTGATCTCGGAAGGGATTCCCAATGCTTTCCGGAAAATACAACCTTACTTGTCTGCTGTTGAAACGGACATGGTTATCGTTTTTCTTCTCCTGTCGAAGAATGCATGATTTTTTAGGGAATCCCTTGGGTTTCCAACCGGCAGACAGAAATTCATCTGTCGCCACATTACTACGGTTCGATTATGCCATTCTGCAATTTCCCTGCAATGTGAAATATCGTGGTGGTATGAAATTACTCGATGAACATAAAGTGACTTTCTTATCAACCAGCTGTGCATTCAACTGACGATATAAAAGAACGTTACAAAAATGTATCAAACTATAGATTTTACATAAATACAGAGATTATTCCATGCTATAATTAATTTTATGACCATACAATGAGTATACACCTACCTTTGTACCTTTGCTCGTGAATATCAATTACATGAGATTATAACGATAATGCCAGAAAGACAATAAGCGCTTGAAATCGTTTAAGGAGTATATCTCTCTCTGTTTGCTATGTTGCACGTCGCCGTATCTAGGAGGTCTTGTGACGTCACCAATATGGAAATGTTGAGGTCAAAGGTTGCTTCAACGTCGACAACGTCGTCTTCAGGTTGTTTAAGAGGCCGTCATAACCATGACGTCGCCTAATGAATGACGTCGCGGCATGAAATCTGACGTGTCATCACCATGCATGATCACTCCTCTTTGATAAAGCAATAAATATCGGAGAAAGTCTATACTGACTATGGGTGTCCGCGTTATACTTGACAATTCAGCTTCAGGACTTTTCCTGATAAAACTCTCAGAAATAAATTTTGCGAAGAGTTGACGTGGTTCTTCTGTTAGTAACCGAATCAGCCACGGGAAACATAGATGACGAAATCACCACGGAAATACTATGATGATGACACAATCGTGCTGTTTGTTCTTGTGGAGTACCTGCTGTATGGTCGGGATGCGGTTATCCCAAGCTTGTGGGTCTTGAATCGGACTCAGGCGTTGAGTCTTGTGACGAATAAATCCACTAATAGTTGTAACCACACTAGTAGTATATAGCAACCATTTCGAGCAACGTTTTTCGGGCGCACGAATCTGGCGCAGGTTATTTGCCTATGTTAAATGGCTAGAAATGGCAAATCGGGAACCCTCAAAACTACGGTAAGGGAGGTAACTCTTGATGCCCGTGATGATTTTTGACATATGCCTGGTTATCTCACCTGATTCGCACATTTGCATCTATACGGGGAATGCCAACCTCCCCACAGCGCATGCTCCATTTCGCAGGCTCCAATAACATCCCTGCCTCCAATAGCGGAAATCCAAAAATCTGACTGGTGGCTGGGGTGTTATTAAACCCCCGGCGAGGTGGTTGGGGGAATGGCTGTATGGGAATACGGGCGTGTGTATTCCTCCGCGGTAATGCGGTCTGGCGGTGATGCGGTCGCAGAAAAAAGCTACCGCGGAGAAAAAGTAGTCCCCAGACTTCAAATACGCTGCATGGTCCGATTGGGTCGAGTGAGGTATCAAAGTGAAGCATTCGTGAAGGGGCATCCAGTCATGGGTGGGTGCATGTAAAATTAGGATTTTTCCCCGAAACTATAAAAGGCGGAACACGGACTTTACCCCTAAAATAGGGGGAAACACCTATCAACCCTAGCCAAAAGGGCTAATATCGGTCCCCGGGCTTATCGGGGCCTGCCTATCAAGTCAATGGGGTGGGTGCATGTAAAATTAGGATTTTTTTCCGAAACTATAAAAAGCGGAACACGGAATTTACCCCTAAAATAGGAGAAAACTCCTATCACCTCTAGCCCAAAGGCCAAATATCGGTCCCCGGGCTTATCGGGGCCTGCCTATCAAGTCAATGGGGTGGGTGCATGTAAAATTAGGATCTTTTCCGAAACTATAAAAAGCGGAACACGGACTTTACCCCTAAAATAGGGGGAAACTCCTATCACCTCTAGCCCAAAGGGCTAATATCGGTCCCCGGGCTTATCGGGGCCTGCCTATCAAGTCAATGGGGTGGGTGCATGTAAAATTAGGATTTTTTTCCGAACCTATAAAAAGCGGAACACGGACTTTACCCCTAAAATAGGGGAAAACTCCTATCAACTCTAGCCCAAAGGGCTAATATCGGTCCCCGGGCTTATAGGGACCTGCCTATCAAGTCAATGGGGTGGGTGCATGTAAAATTAGGATTTTTCTCCGAAACTATAAAAAGCGGAACACGGACTTTACCCCTAAAATAGGGGAAAACCCCTATCAACTCTAGCCCAAAGGGCTAATATCGGTCCCCGGGCTTATAGGGGCCTGCCTATCAAGTCAATGGGGTGGGTGCATGTAAAATTAGGATTTTTTCCGAAAATATAAAGAGCGGAACACGGACTTTACCCCTAAAATAGGGGAAAACCCCTATCACCTCTAGCCAAACGGGCTAATATCGGTCTCCGGGCTTATCGGGGCCTGCCTATCCAGTCAATAGGGTGGATGCATGTAAAATTAGGATTTTTTCCCGAAACTATAAAAAGCGGAACGCGGACTTTACCCCTACAATAGGGGTCTGTATTAAGAGAAAATTAAGATTTTTTTTTCGTGGGCTTTACTATGGGTTGTGGGGTCTCGTTTTTCTCGTCTCACCAAGAAAAACACGATGGGAGGGGTCCCGGAGCGAAGCGGTGAAATTTTTGGAAAAAGTCACCGAGGTCTGTATATAGGCCTATATGCCAGCTATGGGGGGTATAGGTTCAACCTAGAAAATCCACACACGTTCATTGTGATATGGGTTGTTTGGTCTTGTTTTTCACGTCTCGTCATTTAGAACACGATGAGAAGGGTCCCGGAGCGAAACGGTGAAATTTTTGGAAAAGTGCCATATAGCCCATATAGCTCCATACTGGCTATGGGAGGGATAGGTCCATCCTGGGAAATTCACACACGTTCATTGTGATATGGGTTGTTTGGTCTTGTTTTTCACGTCTCGTCATTTAGAACACGATGGGAAGGGTCCCGGAGCGAAACGGTGAAATTTTTGGAAAAGTACCATATAGCCCATATAGTCCTATAGGCTGGCTATGGGGGGTATAGGTCCATCCTGGAAATTCACACACGTTCATTGTGATATGGGTTGTTTGGTCTTGTTTTTCACGTCTCGTCATTTAGAACACGATGGGAAGGGTCCCGGAGCGAAACGGTGAAATATTTGGAAAAGTACCATATAGCCCATATAGTTCCATACTGGCTATATTTTGTGTATAGGTTCAACCTGGGAAATTCACACACGTTCATTGTCATATGGGTTGTTTGGATTTGTTGTTCACGTCTCGTCATTTAGAACACGATGGGAAGGGTCTCGGAGCGAAACAGTGAAATTTTTGGAAAAAGTTCACTGAGGCCTGGGTAAGCCCATATAGTCCCATAGGCTGGCTATGGGTGTATAGGTCCATACGGGGTGGACGTTTTGGGGTCTAGGTGAGCCCCTAATGATCCTATGGTGTCGTATGAGGTCTTATTTTGAAGCTCTCGTTGACGAGCATCCGACTGGACTAATGGTTCGTCCGTGTGCAATAGTCTGCGCATGCGCAATCTGGCCGCAGTATAGAAAGCAGGCATGTTGGGGGGTATGTGGGGGGTGTGTTTGGGGAAGAGATGGACCACTATGGGTCCAAATGGGTTGTGGGAGGTGTCAAAGTGAAGCTTGTGTGGGGTAGAGTCAGAATGGCGTGTTTTTAAGTGCAAGTCGCGTCAATCTGCGCATGCGCAGTTGGGTGTAGTAAGTAAAGTGGCCATTTTGGGGGTGCGTGGAGGTGTGTTTGGGGTAGAGAAGGACCATCCTTGGTCCGAATGCGTCGTGGGGGGGTGTCATTTTGTAGCTCTCGGGGTGTACAGCCCCATCTGAGAGCTGTCCACAGCATCTGTGACGTCGTCGGCGACGTCATCAGTACGGGTAGTAGCGAAAGTGGGCATTTTAGGAAAGTGCAGGAAGGTATTTGGAGTAGAGAGGGACCATCCTTGGTCCGATTGTGTCGTGGGAGGTGTCATCTTGGAGCTTTCATGGTGTAAATCCCCATTTGAGGGATGTTCGCGTCATCTGTGACGTCACCAATCAATATTACCACCACACACACACACACCCACACACACACACTACCACACACCACCACCACACACCACCACCACCACCACCACCACACACAATCACACACCACCACCACCACCGGGCGTTGACGGGCGTTAAAGCCCGGTGGTGGTGATAGCTCACGTGGATTCCGGAGCTCGGAGCTCTGCTGTATTCTACAATCGGATAGCGGTTGTCTTGAATAACAACAAGTTCAGCAATGTTCATACAGTTTATTATCCCCAATGTTACATCATACCCAAGCTGGGGGAGCCGCCCTGGGTGGGTTTAGTATGTTCGCAACAAAACAAATTGAAATATAAAACACCATGCTTTATTATTTAACGCACCGTCACATTAGGAACAAGTGTTTACTGAGCTCTATTCAATGATCAGCATGTAGACATATAGAGTATGTACGTATGTATGTTCTGGTATTCGTCAGTGCATGGGTGAAGCATTCAACCGATGGGATGATCGGTCAGCTTGGTAACGAAAAACGTGACATTGGTCATCCTCTCCACTGTCCACTTGGTGTTGGGACGTTGTTGTTGGGCCCATTCCAAGGCATCCACGGTGTCCAGTTTCTCCAGCATCGTCTCTAGCGACGTCTGGTTAATGATGGTAAAGGGTTGGTCAAATACCCGGAAGTTACTGCTCGGGTAAAAGTATCGGACTTGGCCTGTCTCCTTATGCTGCAGTACATAACCAAACGCCAGATTTAATTTGAAGGACGTAGCTTGGTCATTGAAGATGGCTTCCACGTAGCTGCATAGACGGGCGAGGTTGGTCAGTCGGAAATTGTAGATATCTTGAATAGGGCGATGACGGTGGAAACAGTGCCGTATCATGGGTCAATGGTACCGATAGATGTCACTCACTGGATGGTCTTCGTGTAACAGATCGCTAGGAACATTTATGGGTTCATCCGCGAAGTGTACTTTGCTCTCCACGTCGTACAAAATCTGACCCAAGGTCTTGTCGTCGGAATTTGACTGTTGAATTAGGGCGACATCATCATCATCGGCTTTCGCGCGGTAGGTGGGAGTTCCCGCTGTTTCGATACTGTTGCCTACGGGCTCCTCTACCTGCAAACTCGGCTACGGATCAGGGTGTTGTGTACGTTGGTGTCGCACCAACAGACTGGGCAGTTTGAAAAGTCGGCCACATTCCTCGCATAGATGCTTGGGTGCCCCATGCACTGTCCGTTCATGACACCGTAGACTGTCCTGGTGAATAAATAGTTTCCTACACCTCGTGCAGCTATACCGGGTGGTTCCATCGTGCTTGGTGGCCTCATGGCGGCGCAAGTCGTGCAGACGAGTGAATGATTTCGAGCACGTAGTACAAGTGAACATCTTGGTGGTTGACAGAGTGTCTGATGAAACGGTCAGGCCGCTTCCCTTTTATAGCACGCTAGCTGGTGATCTATTTTTAGCACCCTCAGTTCAACTATCCTCCGTGTCTCTTCGGTCACCTCCGTGTCTTTTCGGTGACGTACGTGACTCTTCGGGCACCTCCGTATCTCTTCGGTAACCTCCGTGACATCTTCGGTCACCTCCGTGTCTCTTCGGTGACTTCCGTGACATCTTCGGTAACCTCCGTGTCTCTTCGGGCACCTCCGTGACATCTTCGGTCACCTCCGTGTCTCTTCGGTCACCTCCGTAACTACCCTGCTGTTCCCGTGTAAACCCAGATGGATCTCCGTGTCTCTTCGGTGACCTCCGTGACATGTTCGGTGACCTCCGTGTCTCTTCGGTGACCTCAGTGACATCTTCGGTCATTTCCGTGTCTCTTCGGTCACTTCCGTACCGTCAACGATCAGCATGTAGACATATAGAGTATGTACGCCATGTTATGGTATTCATCAGTGCATGAGTGACGCATTCAGCCGATGGGGGTGGTCGGTCAGCTTGGTAACGAAAAACGTAACATTGGTCACCCTCTCTACGACCCATTGTGTGTTGGGGCATAGTTGTTGGGCCCATTCCAAGGGATCCACGGTGTCCAGTTTCTCCAGCATCGCCTCTAGCGACGCCCGGTTAATGATGGTAAACGGTTGGTCAAATACCCGGATGTTACTGCTCGGGTAAAAATATCGGGCTTGGTCTGTGTCCTTATGCTGTAGCACATAACCAAACGCCAGATTCAACTTGAAGGCCGTAGTTTGATTGTTGAAGATGGCTTCCACGTAGCTGCGTAGACGGGCGAGGTCGGTCAGTCGGAAATTGTAGATATCTTGAATAGGCCGATGACGGTAGAAACAGTGCCGGATCATGGGCCAATGGCGCCGATAGATGTCACTCATTGGATGGTCTTCGTGTAACAGATCGCTAGGAACATTTATGGGTTCGTCCACGAAGTGTACTTTGCCCTCCACGTCGTACAAAATCTGGTCCAAGGTCTTGTCGTCGGAATTTGACTTTTGAATTAGGGCGACATCATGATCGGCACTCGTGCGATGGGTGGGAGTTCCCCCGGTCTCGATATTGGTGCCTCCGGGCTCTTCTACCTGCAAACGTGGTTGCGGAACAGCGTGTCGTGTGCGTTGGTATCGCAGCAACTGACTGGTCAGTTTGAAAAGCCGACCACATTCTTCGCATGGACGCTTGGGTACTTCATGGCGTGCACGTGTGTGGCGCTGTAAATGATCCGGGCGCTGAAACGACAGTGTACATATCGTACAGCTATATCGGACGGTTCCTTCGTGCTTGGTAGCCTCATGGTGGCGCAAGTCGTGCAGACGAGTGAATGATTTCGAGCACGTAGTACAAGTGAACATCTTGGTGGTTGACAGAGTGTCTGATGAAACGGCCAGGCCGCTTCCCTTTTATAGCACGCTAGCTGGTATCATGTTCGGGCACCTCCGTGTCTCTTCGGTGATCTCCGTGACATCTTCGGTGACTTCCGTGTCTCTTCGGGCACCTCAGTGACATCTTCGGTGACCTCCGTGACATCTTCGGGCACCTCCGTGTCTCTTCGGCCACCTCCGTGTCTTTTCGGGAAGTGACCGAAGGAACTCGGAGGTGAACGACATTGTGGGAAAAACCCCACAGACAGGTCAGTACATGTGCTAAAATGTTCACACTCCGTCACCGAAAAGACACGGACTGAAGATGGCGGACCTCGCCCGGTGGTGGTGGTGGTGGTGGGAGCTCCCGTGTGGCAGAGCTCTTGGATCGGAGCTCTTGGAGCTCAAAGCGTGTGGAGCTCAGAGCTCGGAAGTGACATTTGCATATGACCTCTGTGAGGTCACTTCCGCTTCCGTTCACGTGACCGGAACTGACCTTTGACCCCGGCGCGCGCTAACAATACCGGATAAAATTGCGCGCCGGGGTCAAAGATCAGTTCCGGTCACGTCAACGGAAGCGGAAGTGACCTCACAGAGGTCATATGCAAATGTCACTTCCGAGGTGCCCGAAGAGACACGGAAGTCACCGAAGATGTCACGGAGATCACCGAAGAGACACGGAGATGCCCGAACATGATACCAGCTAGCGTGCTATAAAAGGTAAGCGGCCTGGCCGTTTCATCAGACACTCTGTCAACCACCAAGATATTCATTTGTACTACGTGCTCGAAATCATTCACTCGTCTGCACGACTTGCGCCGCCATGAGGCTACCAAGCACGAAGGAACCGCCCGGTATAGCTGTACGATATGTACACTGTCGTTTCAGCGCCCGGATCAGTTACAGCGCCACACACGTGCACGCCATAAAGTACCCAAGCGAAGCTTGCGAAGAAGCTTTTCAAACTGACCAGTCAGTTGCTGCGACACCAACGCACACGACACCCTGTTCCGCAGCCACGTTTGCAGGTAGAAGAGCCCGGAGGCACCAATATCGAGACCGGGGGAACTCCCACCCATCGCTGATCATGATGTCGCCCTAATTCAAAAGTCAAATTCCGACGACAAGACCTTGGACCAGATTTTGTACGACGTGGAGGGCAAAGTACACTTCGTGGACGAACCCATAAATGTTCCTAGTGATCTGTTACACGAAGACCATCCAATGAGTGACATCTATCGGCGCCATTGGCCCATGATCCGGCACTGTTTCTACCGTCATCGGCCTATTCAAGATATCTACAATTTCCGACTGACCGACCTCGCCCGTCTACGCAGCTACGTGGAAGCCATCTTCAACAATCAAACTACGGCCTTCAAGTTGAATCTGGCGTTTGGTTATGTGCTACAGCATAAGGACACAGACCAAGCCCGATATTTTTACCCGAGCAGTAACATCCGGGTATTTGACCAACCATTTACCATCATTAACCGGGCGTCGCTAGAGGCGATGCTGGAGAAACTGGACACCGTGGATCCCTTGGAATGGGCCCAACAACAACGCCCCAACACACACTGGGTCGTAGAGAGGGTGACCAATGTTACGTTTTTCGTTACCAAGCTGACCGACCACCCCCATCGGCTGAATGCGTCACTCATGCACTGATGAATACCATAACATGCCGTACATACTCTATATGTCTACATGCTGATCGTTGACGGTACGGAGGTGACCGAAGAGACACGGAAATGACCGAAGATGTCAAGGAGGTCACCGAAGAGACACGGAGGTCACCGAAGATGTCACGAAGGCCACCGAAGAGACACGGAGATCCATCTGGGTTTACACGGGAACAGCCGGGTAGTTACGGAGGTGACCGAAGAGACATGGAGGTGACCGAAGATGTCACGGAGGTGCCCGAAGAGACACGGAGGTTACCGAAGATGTCACGGAAGTCACCGAAGAGACACGGAGGTGACCGAAGATGTCACGGAGGTTACCGAAGAGATACGGAGGCGCCCGAAGAGTCACGGACGTCACCGAAAAGACACGGAGGTGACCGAAGAGACACGGAGGATAGTTGAACTGAGTGTGCTAAAAATAGATCACCAGCTAGCGTGCTATAAAAGGGAAGCGGCCTGGCCGTTTCATCAGACACTCTGTCAACCACCAAGATGTTCACTTGTACTACGTGCTCGAAATCATTCACTCGTCTGCACGACTTGCGCCGCCATGAAGCACGACGGAACCACCCGGTATAGCTGCACGAGGTGTGGGAAACTATTTATTCGCCAGGAGTCTACGGTGTCATGAACGGACAGTGCATGGGGCACCCAAGCATCTATGCGAGGAATGTTGCCGACTTTTCAAACTGCCCAGTCTGTTGCTGCGACACCAACGTACACAACACCCTGATCCGCAGCCAAGTTTGCAGGTAGAGGAGCCCGTAGGCAACAGTATCGAAACAGCGGGAACTCCCACCCATCGCGCGAAGGCCGATGATGATGATGTCGCCCTAATTCAACAGTCAAATTCCGACGACAAGACCTTGGGTCAGATTTTGTACGACGTGGAGAGCAAAGTACACTTCGCGGATGAACCCATAAATGTTCCTAGCGATCTGTTACACGAAGACCATCCAGTGAGTGACATCTATCGGCGCCATTGGCCCATGATACGGCACTGTTTCCACCGTCATCGCCCTATTCAAGATATCTACAATTTCCGACTGACCAACCTCGCCCGTCTATGCAGCTACGTCGAAGCCATCTTCAATGACCAAGCTACGTCCTTCAAATTAAATCTGGCGTTTGGTTATGTACTGCAGCATAAGGAGATAGGCCAAGTCCGATACTTTTACCCGAGCAGTAACTTCCGGGTATTTGACCAACCCTTTACCATCATTAACCGGACGTCGCTAGAGACGATGCTGGAGAAACTGGACACCGTGGATGCCTTGGAATGGGCCCAACAACAACGTCCCAACACCAAGTGGACAGTGGAGAGGATGACCAATGTCACGTTTTTCGTTACCAAGCTGACCGATCATCCCATCGGCTGAATGCTTCACCCATGCACTGACGAATACCAGAACATACATACGTACATACTCTATATGTCTACATGCTGATCATTGAATAGAGCTCAGTAAACACTTGTTCCTAATGTGACGGTGCGTTAAATAATAAAGCATGGTGTTTTATATTTCAATTTGTTTTGTTGCGAACATACTAAACCCACCCAGGGCGCCTCCCCCAGCTTGGGTATGATGTAACATTGGGGATAATAAACTGTATGAACATTGCTGAACTTGTTGTTATTCAAGACAACCGCTATCCGATTGTATAATACAGCAGAGCTCCGAGATCCGGAATCCACGTGAGCTATCACCACCACCGGGTTTAACGCCCGTCAACGCCCGGTGGTGGTGGTGGTGGTGGTGGTGTGTGGTTGTGTGTGGTGGTGGTGTTGGTGGTGGTGTGTGGTGGTGGTGGTGGTGTGTGGTGGTGGTGTGTGGTAGTGTGTGTGTGTGGTGGTATTATTGATTGGTGACGTCACAGATGACGCGAACATCTCTCAAATGGGGATGCACACCATGAAAGCTACAAGATGACACCTCCCACGACACAATCGGACCAAGGATGGTCCCTCTCTACTCCAAATACCTTCCTGCACTTTCCTAAAATGCCCACTTTCGCTACTACCCGTACTGATGACGTCACCGACGACGTCACCGACGACGTCACAGATGCTGTGGACAGCCCTCAGATGGGGCCGTACACCCCGAGAGCTACAAAATGACACCCCCACGACGCATTCGGACCAAGGATGGTCCTTCTCTACCCCAAACACATCTCCACGCACCCCCAAAATGGCCACTTTACTTACTACACCCAACTGCGCATGCGCAGATTGACGCGACTTGCATTTAAAAACACGCCATTCGGACTCTAACCCACGACACCTCCCACAACCCATTTGGACCCATAGTGGCCCATCTCTACCCCAAACACACCCCCCACATACCCCCAGCATGCCTGCTTTCTATACTACGGCCAGACTGCGCATGCGCAGACTATTGCACACGGACGAACCATTAGTCCAGTCGGATGCTCGTCAACGAGAGCTTCAAAATAAGACCTCATACGACACCATAGGATCATTAGGGGCTCACCTAGACCCCAAAACGTCCAGCCCGTATGGACCTATACACCCATAGCCAGCCTATGGGACTATATGGGCTTACCCAGGCCTCAGTGAACTTTTTCCAAAAATTTCACCGTTTCGCTCCAGGACCCTTCCCATCGTGTTCTAAATGACGAGACGTGAACAACAAATCCAAACAACCCATATGACAATGAACGTGTGTGAATTTCCCAGGTTGAACCTATACCCCCATATAGCCAGTATGGGCTATATGGTACTTTTCCAAATATTTCACCGTTTCGCTCCGGGACCCTTCCCATCGTGTTCTAAATGACGAGACGTGAAAAACAAGACCAAACAACCCATATCACAATGAACGTGTGTGAATTTTCCAGGATGGACCTATCCCTCCCATAGCCAGCCTATAGGCCTATATACAGACCTCGGTGACTTTTTCCAAAAATTTCACCGTTTCGCTCCGGGACCCTTCCCATCGTGTTCTAAATGACGAGACGTGAAAAACAAGACCAAACAACCCATATCACAATGAACGTGTGTGAATTTCCCAGGATGGACCTATCCCTCCCATAGCCAGTATGGAGCTATATGGGCTATATGGCACTTTTCCAAAAATTTCACCGTTTCGCTCCGGGACCCTTCTCATCGTGTTCTAAATGACGAGACGTGAAAAACAAGACCAAACAACCCATATCACAATGAACGTGTGTGGATTTTCTAGGTTGAACCTATACCCCCCATAGCCAGCATATAGGCCTATACACAGACCTCGGTGACTTTTTCCAAAAATTTCACCGCTTCGCTCCGGGACCCCTCCCATCGTGTTTTTCTTGGTGAGACGAGAAAAACGAGACCCCACAACCCATAGTAAAGCCCACGAAAAAAAAATGACCATCCCCATACCCCATACAGGCATTTTCCCTTATATTGTATAATACAGACCCCTATTGTAGGGGTAAAGTCCGCGTTCCGCTTTTTATAGTTTCGGGAAAAATCCTAATTTTACATGCATCCACCCTATTGACTGGATAGGCAGGCCCCGATAAGCCCGGGGACCGATATTAGCCCGTTTGGCTAGAGGTGATAGGGGTTTTCTCCTATTTTAGGGGTAAAGTCCGTGTTCTGCTTTTTATATTTTTGGCAAAAAATCCTAATTTTACATGCATCCACCCCATTGACTTGATAGGCAGGCCCCTATAAGCCCGGGGACCGATATTAGCCCTTTGGGCTAGAGTTGATAGGGGTTTTCTCCTATTTCAGGGGTAAAGTCCGTGTTCCGCTTTTTATAGTTTCGGAAAAGAATCCTAATTTTACATGCACCCACCCCATTGACTTGATAGGCAGGCCCCTATAAGCCCGGGGACCGATATTAGCCCTTTGGGCTAGAGTTGATAGGAGTTTTCCCCTATTTTAGGGGTAAAGTCCGTGTTCCGCTTTTTATAGGTTCGGAAAAAAATCCTAATTTTACATGCACCCACCCCATTGACTTGATTAAGCCCGGGGACCGATATTATGCACCCTATTTTAGGGGTAAACCCCTAATTTTTGCACCCACTTGATAGGCAGGCCCGGATAAGCCCGGGGACCGATATTAGCCCTTTTGGCTAGGGTTGATAGGTGTTTTTCCCTATTTTAGGGGTAAAGTCCGTGTTCCGCCTTTTATAGTTTCGGGGAAAAATCCTAATTTTCCATGCACCCACCCATGACTGGATGCCCCTTCAAGAATGCTTCACTTTGATACCCCACTCGACCCAATCGGACCATGCAGCGTATTTGAAGTCTGGGGACTACTTTTTCTCCGCGGAAGCTTTTTTCCGCGACCGCATCACTGCCAGACCGCATTGCCGCGGAGGAATACACAGGCCCGTATTCCCATACAACCTCGTCACCAGGGGTCGCTCTCCGCTGGAAAATTGCCCGCTCCTACGAGTAGGGAGGACAGGACCGGATAGCTCTGGTTTCGAGATTGATTCCCATACAGGCATTCCCCCAAGCTCTACCAGGCAGTCATTACGTTCTGCTTCGCGCCTCTCCATTTAGCGCTGTAACGGTCTCACGGACTTTGCCCGAGTTGATCCAAGGTCATCTGTTGCCACAGTAAACGAACCATTCGCAACTGCTCGGATTATTCCGTGAAGTCATAATACCTCGCGTATTAATGGTGTCAGGATTTTACAGCTCTCAGCTGTAAACCGTGATCCGCCGCACGTGAGGCACATCACATGCTGTAGGATGTGTTTCCCCTCACATAGTCCTCGTTGTATTTCTCTCTTATCGAGAGATGAAATATATATCCAAATGAAATGGACATTCCCTTGATTCTACCCGGGAAGAATCTCTTCTAATTTGAGGTGTTTCTCTCGGTTTTTCTTCTTGAGCTAATCTCCATCAGTGTCCATGGTAACGGAATTCATACAGCTGACATGAGCGCTGTTCGGAGTTTCCGCGTGATATTATTCTTTCAACATGGATGCCAATATGGATTCTTACCAGTGCGGATCGAGATTCTAATGTCCTACATTGTCCGAGATTGTGTCGAGTGTAAACGAACATGACGACCGTCTAACTGGGCGAATTAATATCAGCCGCGATTCACCGATATATATTTCCGCAACATATAGTTCTGAGGTAATTTATCAAAAAGCTGCCTTCAAACTCTGTGACACTGCCGTTTTGTAACACACTGAATATCCGTTAAGTATATTTCAAGATAAATAAACGTTTTGCGATCAGTAAAACAGTGTGAGATAGAACAGTTCTTGGTTTCTGCAGGAATCCTGCAAAAGATGGCGAGACCCCTACAGGGGTAAATGCAGCGTAGCGCAAAGCACCCTGGGAGAGGATGGCATTCCCCGTATAGATGCAAATGTGCGAATCAGGGGAGATAACCAGGCATATGTAAAAAATCACCACGGGCATCAAGAGTTACCTCCCTTACCGTAATTTTGAGGGTTCCCGATTTGCTATTTCTAGCCATTTAACATAGGCAAATAACCTGCGCCAGATTCGCGCGCCCGAAAAACGTTGCTCGAAATGCTTGCCTTATACTACTCACACTCTGCTGAACTGTCGGAATGCGTTGCTGTGTAGCTACCACTCCGTCTGCATTATCTTGTCTCAACGTGACAAATTTTCTCCTATCACGGTCAAGCGTCCCGGGACCTGTCTTACCTGAACATGTCGTAACTGTATTCGACAAAACTGACTCTGTGCCGACTGGAAAAGGTCCCAAGTCTCTTGAAACAATAGTCGAGATACGGGGCTCCCTAATTGTTGATGTTGGACACCACCGTGGTATTGTCCTTGGCCACCATCAGTGATGATCCCTGTCGTATGTTGGGCCACTGTTGAACTGTTAACACAATCGCTGTCAACTTGATGTGTAGTCTTGAGACCGTGTGCCGCTTAGCTGTAGTTGTCCCAGATGGGCTCCCCTGCACCCGTCCATGATGCGTCTGTGAATAAGTAATGTATCGGGTGAGGAGAATGATTTAGCGGTACTCCCCCTGTGACGTTTTGTCGGTTCTGCCACCACCTCAGGAACGGATGAAGGTCCCATGACACAGGAAACTGAGGATTGCAGGAGTGAATGGAGATGAAAGTGTAGAGGTCTAATCTGAAGCCGTCCGAACTGCGTTAGGTCTTGAGTCGATCAATAGGGGCCCCAGTAAACTTTGTGATGATCGGAACGATTGAGACCCGAGAGGGCAAAGAGTTTTGAATTTGATTCTGAATTTTGTCCTAGTGATCTTCCGGAGGCAGGACGATCTCCCTTTTTGCGTCGAAGATCGTCCCCATATACTGTCGACGCTTCGGGATCAGGGATAACATCCAGATGCTGTAGATTTTCCATGGTGAAGTGAATCCCTGTCCTAAGTTGCGGCGTTTCTGAACCCAAAATAAGGATTTCATCTACGTACGATATGTCGGTGTCCCGTAAATGCAGGAAAGTCATGACTATCAAGTAAGTACTCCAGTCATTAATTCTGCTCTCCGTTTTCTTGGTGTGAATGTGATATGTATTTGCGAATCCCCGCTGAAAAAAAAGTTAAAATAGATATTACTAGTCACATCTATGCTAATTTTCATGCAGCTTCGAATCCAATTATAACTGATAATGTCACCATGATGTACTGCTTTCCAAATATGGACATGGTACGGATGTAGCGGCCATCTTGGATTAATCGCTTACAAGGAATTATCGTTGACATTACTGGTCAAATAAATGCTACATTGCATTCACCAAATCCATATTCAAATGAAAATGTCACCATGTTCTGATGCTTCCCAATTATAGAGCTACGGCTATAGCGGCCACCTTGGATTAATCGCTACATGGAATTATCGTTGACATTACTGGTCAAATAAATGCTACATTGCATTCACCAAATCCATATTCAAATGATAATGTCACCATGTTCTGATGCTTTCCAAGTATAGAGCTACGGCTATAGCGGCGCGCGCCATCTTGGATTCTTGGAAAACTTGAGTGGGAAAATGAACAGCATGCAATTGGCTAGCACTATGCCAACTTTCATGCTTTTATCCCGAAGTGAACAAAACTTTCACGATATTTAACCAATCGCCAACCGGCGTCTTCCTATGTCGACTGATCAGTGGTATCCATCGAGGCTGCGTTAACATGGCCTGGAACTGCAGCGGTTTCCTCTGGTCATTCGGGACCGCCGAGCGGAAATCTACACAGCAAACCTGTTGTACGCTCGGGAACCAACAACATGAATTTTCTATAAATCCCCAGATGTGACGCACCGGTATCGCCAAGCACGCATGACTCAAAACCAAACCACTAACGCGGATGAATGAATGAAATTATACACCATGGATTCCATATTTATTTCGAATGTACTGGTAATCATCTGCTGCTTTCCAAATATGGACATGTTACGGATGTAGCGGCTATCTTGGATTAATCGCTTACAAGGAATTATCGTTGACATTATTGGTCAAATAAATGCTATACATTTCATTCACCAAATCCATATTCAAATGATAATGTCACCATGTTCTGATGCTTCCCAAGTATAGAGCTACGGCTATAGCGGCCATCTTGGATTCTTGGAAAACTTGAGTGAGAAAATGATCAGCATGTAATTGGCTAGCACTATGCCAGATTTCATGCTTTTACCTCGAAATGCACAATACTTTTCACGATCAAATGCCAACCGGTGTCTTCCTATGTCGACTGATCAGTGGTATCCATCGAGGCAGCGTTGACATGGCCTGGATTTAAGGATTTAAGGAGTGAGTGTATAGGGTTTAACGTCGCTTTCAACATTTTTTCAGCTATATCACGACGGGGAAGGGAAGGGATGGGAGGGGGAAGGACAGGGGCACCTACTTGTAACAGAGCAGATCTAATGCTGCCATTTTATAGTGCTGTCCCACTGAAATATCATGCCGTAGGCAGACATGACACCCCACTCAGTCACATTATACTGACACCGAGCGAACCAGTCCTTGTTCTATCCTCTTAATGCTGAGCGTAAGCGAGGGAGCAACAAGTTCCATTTTTCAAGTCTTAGGTATGACCCGGCCTGGGATCGAACCCAGTACCTACCGCTTACGAGGTTTAAGGATTTAAGCTCATATTGACCTTTGACCTTGGTGACGTCACTAAGCCCACTGCTGACCCTCGTATTTATTGTCAGGTCCCTAAAGGGAACGTAGACGGCTCTTGATCCCTTTGAAAGCTCATCTGAATACCCATTGACCAAAAAAATTGCATTTGATCTCGGTGTGACGTCACTTCTGGTTCCGGTTACGTGGCCGGAAGTGAACTTTAACCCCTACGTATCAGTTTTATCCGGTATTGTGCGCATGCGCAGGGGTTGTCAAAGGCCACACTTCCGGTCACGTGACGGGAACCGAAAGTGATGTCACAGAGGTCATATGCAATCATCATGTTTTATCACGTTAGTAATAAAGGAAATGATTATATTAAGAGTAAACAACATGGAAAAAAAATACAAGCTCAATATATCTTTTATTAATCAACTAGTTACACTACAACGTTTCAACACGTAAATGAATGTACATAATATTGTATAGTTTTTCGTCATACAAAATTCTTTTGAATATTTAGAGTCAACTTTTATTCTTAACATTTTCATTCTTCCTTTTTTTATTTAAATCATCTGTTGTCTTGTCTACTAAGAACGGGAAAAAGACAGGAACGTAGAACTTTTAGACATCCAGAAAATATCCTGAGGTTATCATAATGTGATACGTTCATCTCTGTTTTTCTAATTTTACTGAAAAATAATTAGAAATTCGGATTGTCCCCAGAAGTTGGCCTGAAACAGCTTGTGAACGACCGCCCAATCTTTCGAAAAGGAGAGGTCAGAGTTCGGATAAGCTGGGATTTGATACTTTGGCGCTTCGACATACTTTTGTTCGTTTTGATATCTTCGCGGCTTGCATGCATCGTATACACGCTTACAGCCGTTGTGGCATCTGTGGATCCTGTTTCATTTTGGTCATTTTCGGAAATCATGCCTTCAGTGTCATTTGCGCATAAGGCGCCCTCGGTTCCTCCCGTACCCTCCGTAGCATCTGTGGATTTTGTTCCCTTGTTGTCAGCTACAGAACTAGTTCCCCTGCTGTCGTCTGCCGATCCCTCAACCGTTGTGGCATCTGTCAGTATTCTTTTCTTGTTATCATCCGCAGCTTCGGTTCTCTTGAAGTCATCTGTGAATATTGTTTCCGTGTTACCATTTGCAGGTCCATCACCAACTTTGGCATCTGAGATTTCTGTTCTCTTAGTGTCGTCTGCGGATTCTGTTCCCTTAGTGTCGTCTGCGAATTCTGTTCCCTTAGTGTCGTCTGCGGATTCTGTTCCCTTGGTGTCCTCCGTGAATTCTACACACGTGGTACCATGTACGGATCCTGTATCCTTGACGGAATATCCTGATACGGTTTGTCGCGCTTTGTCTTCAAACCAAGAAAGGTCCAGTTTCTTGGAAATCACCAATTCTCGATGAAACATGTATCTTCGGCATACTCGCTGTTTCTCCATATCGTCCAAATTGCTAAAATCTTCATGTTTGTTCACCTCGAACACTCGTCGAATTTTGTTCAACCGTTTCTGCAGCTCTTGTGAATTCTTCATCCGCTTCGTGCGTTTGATGAAATCATTCAGCTGTATTCGTCTCTCCTGATCTCGGAAGGGATTCCCAATGCTTTCCGGAAAATACAACCTTACTTGTCTGCTGTTGAAACGGACGTGGTTATCGTTTTTCTTCTCCTGTCGAAGAATGCATGATTTTTTAGGGAATCCCTTGGGTTTCCAACGGACAGACAGAAATTCATCTGTCGCCACATCACCACGGTTCGATTCTGCCATTCTGTAATTTCCCTGAAATGTGAAATATCGTGGTGGTGTGAAATTACTCAATGAACATAAACTGACTTTCTTATCTACCAGCTGTGCATTCACCTGACGGTGTAAAAGAACGTTACAAAAACCAATTATCTGTCAAACTATAGATTTGACATAAATACAGAGATTATTCCATGCTATACTTAATTTTATGACCATACAATGAGTACACCTTTGTACCTTTGCTCGTGAATATCAATTACATGAGATTATAACGATAATGCCAGCAAGACGTCAGCGCTTGAAATCGTTTAAGGAGTATATCTCTCTCTGTTTGCTATGTTGCACGTCGCCGTATCTAGGAGGTTTTGTGACGTCACCAATATGGAAATGTTGAGGTCAAAGGCTGCTTCAACGTCGACAACGTCGTCTTCAGGTTGTTCAAGAGGCCGTCATAACCACGACGTCGCCTTATGAATGACGTCGCGGCATGAAATCTGACGTGTCATCTGGACGACATCATACTCCAATTATTACACGTGATAATAGAATATGCAGATTATGCCATACTGGTGCGGTAGAGGATGAAACGCACTTCATTCTCCACTGTTCCCATTATTCTGTTCTAAGAGCCGAATTATTTTGTGAGCGCGTTGCTATCTATTCCGATTTTTCTACTCTACCGCCAGTCGATCAGTTTAATGTTATAATGAGAAACAATTATTCTCCACTGTGTGACACTATCTGTGCATATATCTGTAAGTTTTTTTTCAAGCCCGCTCTGAAGAAGTTCAACGGGATATGTCTTAATTCTGTATTGTTGGTAACTCGTGTACATGAAAAGTCCACAACAATATGATAATAGTAATATTTTATACTGATCGTAGCACAGTAGAACAATAATAGATGTTGTGGCAATACGTGTATTGTAGATATACATAGGATTATACCATTGTTCTCTTCTTTATTGCTTATTTTCTGATGATGTTGCAATATGTATTACTCATGTATTTGCTCGGCCTGTAATAGGTGTATTGCAAATAAATTCAAATTCAAATTCACCATGATCACTCCTCTTTGATAAAACAATAAATAGCGGAGATAGTCTATAGAATGACTATCGGTGTCCGCGGTATACTTGACAATTCAGCTTCAGGACTTTTCCTGTTAAAACTCTCAAAAATAAATTTTGCGAAGAGTCGACGTGGTTCATCTGTTAGTGACCGAATAAGCTGCGAGAACGATAGATGACGAAATCACCACGGAAATACTATGATGATGACACAATCGTGCTGTTTTTTCTTGTGGAGAACCTGTTGTAAGGTCGGAAGCTTGCGGGTCTTGAATCAGACTCACAAATGTTGCGATCTGGGCGTTGAGTCGTGTGACGAATAAATCCACTAATGGTTGTAACCACACTCTGCTGAACTGTCGGAATGCGTTGCTGTGTAGCTACCACTCCGTCTGTGTTATCTTGTCCCGAGTCGTGACAAACTTTCTCCTATCACGTTCAAGCGTCCCGGGACCGGTCTTACCTGAACATGTCGTAACAGAATTTGACAAAACTGAATCTGTGCCTACTGGAAAAGGACCAAAGTCTCTTGAAACAATAGTCGAGACACGGGGCCCCCAAACTTGTTGATGTTGGACGCCACCGTGGTATTGTCCTTGGCCACCATCAGTGATGATCCCTGTCGTATGTTGGGCCACTGTTGAACTACCGTACTAACACAATCGCTCTCAACTTGATGTGAAGGTCCCGTGACACAGGAAACTGAGGATTGCAGGAGTGAATGGAGATGAAAGTGTAGAGGTCGAATCTGAAGCCGTTTTGCGTTAGGTCTTGAGTCGATGAATAGCATCCTCGCGAGCCAGTGTATCAATCGATAGGTTACGATCGATACACTGGCTTGGTTAGCTACCGATAGCAGTTCTGGATATAAATAGCTTGAGGGATTTCCACTAAATCGAACCAATCAGTAAGCGCGCTGAAGCAGCTCATCAGGCCAATCCGCAGGAAGGTTTGAGTTTTGACTGGTTTGAATTTCATCGTCGGCCAGACTACCTTTGAGTGAGTGAGTGAGTGAGTGAATAGGGTTTAACGTCGCTTTCAACATTTTTTCAGCTACCTTTGAAATTAGGCTGAAGTCGACATTGGGTGTCAAAGCGAAAATTTAAAACAACCGCTGGGGATGAAATGTACGACATTGTGTAATAGACGCAACGACTTGAGAACTAATCCTAATCACCAAAAAGGTCCAGGTAAACCCTCTGCGAGAATTTAGGGATTATCTGGACTTGCGCAGATGATGAATAGGGGCTCCAGTAAATTTGTGATTACCGGAACGATCGAGACCCGAGAGGGCAAAGAGTTTTAAATTTGATTCTGAATTTTGTCCCAGTAATCTTCCGGGAACCGGACGATCTCCCTTTTTGCATCGAAGATCGTCCCCATATACTGTCGACGCTCGTCCGGGTCTAGCTCCGACTTCGTGGGATCAGGGATGAAACCCAGATGCTGTAGAATTTCCATGGTGAAGTGAATCCGTGACCTGAGTTGCGGCGTTTCTGAACCCAAAATAAGGATTTCATCTACGTACGATTCGATGTCGGTCTCCCGTAAATGCAGTAAAGTCATGACTGGACATATCAAGTAAGTTGAAGTACTGCACTCATTAATTCTAAGCTCCGTTTTCTTGGTGTGATATGTATTTGCGAATCCCCGCTGAAAAAAAAAGTTAAAAAAGATATTACTAGTCACATCTATGCTAACGTTCATGCTGCTTCAAATCCAAATATAACTGATAATGTCACCATGTTCTGATGCTTCCCAATTATAGAGCTACGACTATAGCGGCCATCTTGGATTAATCGCTACATGGAATTGTCGGTGACATTACTGGTCAAATGAATGCTACATTGCATTCACCAAATCCATATTCAAATGATAATAGTAGTATATAGCCGTGATTACAGAGCTCATTTTGCCGGGAAAGATAACTCTTGTTTGCGGAGGAAATTGCGGAGGGCGCCACCAGCGCGATTGACCAAAAACTACCTCCAGCACAAGAGACCTCCATGCTCTGGGTGACTATAGTTCCGGCAAACTTTGACCTTTGTATTCCTCCGCGGTGATGCGGTTTGGCTGTGATGCGGTCGCGGAAGAAGGCTTCCGCGGCGAAAAAGTAGTCCCTAGACTACAAATACGCTGCATGGTCCGATTGGGCCGAGTGAGGCTCTTTTCAGTCATGTTATGGGTGTTTTCACAGAATGAATGAATGAATGAATGAATGAATAAATAAATAAATAAATAAATAAATAAATAAATTAATTAATTAATTAATTAATTAATTAACGAAAGGGTGGGACTCGAACCCGGGTCCTCTTTATCCAGAGGCAGACACGTTATCCATTACGCCACGAGTTCTGTTGTACAAATCATGCTTGAAAATATGATATATAAATCTTCGGCACATACTGGTGCACTGGTCAATGTTGAATCTAATGGAAAACCTACTTCTATACATTTGCGGTAGGGTTGTTCGGATTTATTTTACTCGTCTCGCCATGTAGAACATGACGGGAAGTGTCGCGGAGCGAATCGGTGAACTTTTTGAAAAAAAAGTCATCGAGGTCTGTATGTAGCTCCAAGGGAGACAACTCGTGTAGACCAAGCGTATGGAAATAGACGTTTTGGGATCTAGGGGAGCCAATAATGGTCCGATTGGGTCGAGTGAGGTATCAAAGTGAAGCTTATGTGAAGGGGCATCTGAGGGGCTGGGTGTGGAGTTGGAATAGCATCATTCTGCGCATGCGCGGTGGCCGAAGGGTATGGAAATAGACGTTTTGGAGCTAGGGGAGCCACTAATGGTCCAATGGGGGCATATGAGGTATCAATGTGAAGCTTATGTGAAGGGGCATCTGGCTGGACTAGCGGCTCGGGCGTTTTCTCCATTCTACGCATGCGCGGTAGACCAAGGGTATGGAAATAGACGTTTTGGGGTCTAGGGGAGTCCCTAATGGGCCGATGGAGTCGTATGAGGTATCCATGTGAAGCCTATGTGAGGGGGCATCTGACTGGACTAGTGGCTCGGGCGTTGTCACCATTCTGCGCATGCGCAGACATGGAATTGTGGGAAAAGGGTATGGAAATAGACGTTTTGGGATCTAGGGGAGTCCCTAATGGTCCAATGGAGTTATATGAGGTATCAATGTGAAGCTTAGGTGAGGGGGCATCTGACGGACTAGTGGCTCGGCCGTTGTCACCATTCTGCGCATGCGCAGACAGGGAATTCTGCGAAAAGGGTGTGGAAATAGACGTTTTGGAGCTAGGGGGGTCCCTAGTGGACCGATGGAGTTGTATGAGGTATCAGTGTGAAGCATTCGTGAAGGGGCATCCGATGGGCTGGGTGCGGGATTGAAATATCGGCATTCTGCGCATGCGCGGTGGCCAAAGAGTATGAAAATAGACGTTTTGGAGCTAGGGGAGTCCCTAATGCACCAATGGGGTCATATGAGGTATCAAAGTGAAGCATTCGTGAAGGGGCATCTGATGAGCTGGGTGTGGGGTGGAAATATCTGCATTCTGCGCATGCGCGGTGGCCAAAGGGTATGGAAATAGACGTTTTGGAGCTAGGGGAGCCCATAGTTGACCAATGGGGTCGAGTTAGGTATCAAAGTGAAGAATACGTGAAGGAGCATCTGATGGGTTGGCTGTGCGGTAGGAATATCATTGTGCGCATGCGCAGACTCAATGCGGAGCTCTCGTCCAATCAGAAGCGAGTATTTCAAATCCGTCAGAGCTCTCAGCCAATCAGAAGCGAGTATTTTGACCCTGTGCATTATGGGACATATCCAAGATGGCGGCACGCATGTTCAAGATGGCGGCACATCCGGTGTCGAAAACTGGCCATTTCGTCGGGATGTGGTCACCTAGTGTCGAAAACTGGACCCTGTATGGGTCCCGCTATACGTTTTGGAGCTAGGGGAGCCACTAATGGTCCAATGGAGTTGTATGAGGTATCAATGTGAAGCCTAGGTGAAGGGGCATCCAGACATGGGTCGGTGCATGTAAAATTTTCCGGAAAAAAAAAATACGGAACACGGACTTTATCGAAAAATCCGGGAAAATATCTATATGGGGTATAGGGGTATATAGGTCGCCGGGCTTAACGTGGCTTGTGACACTTGAGAGAACAACAACAGCAACAAGTTTTTTTTCATATAGTTTATTTTCCCCAATGTTACATCATACCCACGTTGGGGGAGCCGCGTTGGGTATGTTTACAGCTCAAAAAGACTCTTGACCAATCAGAGGCCACCATTTGCATCTGTCATATTCGTTCCTGTCCGTTAGATTCTTGTCCAATCAGAAGTCTCCATTTCAGAAAGTTCCATCTTCGGCCATGTTCGCTCTGAACCGTTTATTCTAATCATCGTCGGACAGGCCTGGATATTCTTCGGGTAGCATGTCCTGAAACAGCTGTTTGCGCATTCTGGTCGCATTTTCCAGGGCCTCGGTGGGTGGTAGCCCAAAAACCTCTTCCAAGTGACGCTTGGTCTTCATGATGGACCTGTGCGTGGGGTCGCCTTTCATTTCAAGCGGTAGTAAGGTATACTGTTCATAGATCGCCATGGCTGTTTTCCTGATGCGGGGGCGCATTTGGGTGTACGTCTGTTGTAAATTATCCTCTCCGGCGTCCTCGATCGCTGCAGCGTACGTATTGATAGCTGCTGTCACAATACGATCCCAGAAGGTAGGTTCTGCCTCACTTTCCACGGACGTAGGCTGACTATCTGAGGTCAAGCTCCCCGCATCACTAGATAGACTCTCGGCAATCTCTGTTTCGGTATCAGTCGGCACACTCTCAGCAGTCTCTGTATCAGCATCCGCCTCAGCGGACTCCTCGGTGTCTTCAATCCCATGTATAGTTTTCTGGTGTCGCATCATATCGTAATGTCTGGTGAACGTGCGTTCGCACTCAGAGCAAGTATAAGTCATGTTGACGGTTGAACGTCGACTGTGCGTGTTTTTGGAAATACGCTCGCTTTTATAGACAGTAACGCCCGTCAACGCTTAGCTTAACGCTTCAACGCCCTGGTGAATTAGCTCAGAGGCTCTGATTTTCATGGAATTGACACCAATTCATCGAAATGCAGTGACGCCCGTCAACGCCCGTCGTTACGCCTTAACGGCCGTCTCAACGCCTTAACGCCCGTCTCAACGCCTTAACACACTTTCTTAACGCTTCAACGTCGTTTAATGATGCGTTCGAACAAATGTTGCTTTTGTACTATTGCTCTGACACACGCCGCTTTCCAGTTCATGCCCGAGATTTTCAACATCGACGCTGTTCTTTCAATTTCCATATGGACTGGGTCCTTATCCAACAATTTCATATGGGTCAGTAAGTCGGCATACCGCTGACGTAAAGCCCGTCGTAGTCTGGGTGCCAATCTGTTATGGGCTAAAATTGCGGCTTCCTCTTTGGAATACCCTTTGCGTTGAAACTTGTTTTCTGTGACCTCCAACATCTCGCCCATCTCGGCGTCCATACTTTCTTTGAACAAATCCTTCCATAACCTCGAGTTCACATTATCTTTTTCAACCTCGGGTTGGTCCTTCACGGTTGGGTGATATTCCGGTACTGGCGGTATGAAGGCGCCACCAACGACACCACCAACGCCACCAACGCCACCGCGGTGGAAACCTTTACACCGCGCGCGTCGGGGTCAAAGGTCAGTTCCGGCTACCACCACAACCACCACCGGGCGTTGACGCCCGTCAACGCCCGGTGGTGGCGTTGGTGGCGTTGGTGGCGTTGATGGTGGCGTTGGTGGTGGTGTTGGTGGTGTGCGGCGGTGGTGTTGGTGGAGTCGGTGGTGGTGTGTGTGGTGGTGGTAGAGTCTTTAAATATAGGAATGAACATGTGTCCATCATCAGTCCATATGTATTGGTCGACTGATGAACATGTCGTGTACGTGTACGTTCTGTGAGAGAACATTCTCTCGTCGCGATAGTATGCTCAGGCACATTCAACGCAAACACAACCAAGAGACACAGCCGAGTCCCGCTATAGGTCCAACAAGAGCAGTAGAGCATCCCTATACGATGACGGTGAGCGGCCCTACAGGGTGTGGAAAGACATCCTGGGTGATGAAGTTCTTAGAGGGAGGTGTGGCAACCCCAGCTCCGACACGTGTTGTTTGGTGTTATAGTCAATGGCAGCCCGCCTACGAAACTACAAGGTTACAGAATGTGAGCTTTGTCCTAGGAATTCCTCACGACATAGACGAACCCTATTACTTCGATTCCGAGCAGACCAACGTGGTAGTCCTCGATGATCTGATGAGTGCGGCCAAGGACAATTCGAAAATCGCCGACCTATTCACCAAAGGGTCCCATCATCGCAATCTGTCCGTCATCTATTTGACTCAGAATCTCTTTCCTCAAGGGAAGGCGTCCAGAGATATTGCCTTGAACTGCCAATACTTTGTGTTGTTCTCCAATCCCATTGACAGAGCACAAATCCGTGTGTTTGGTAGTCGAATTTATCCTCAGAACATCGACCATTTCATGCAGGCGTTTCAAGGAGCGACAAGCCGTCCGCACGGCTACCTGTTCGTAGATTTAAAAGCCCATACCCCGGAAGATCGTCGGCTGACGACCCACCTGTTACCCGGCGAAGAATCACCGCAACGTCATATACCCCTACACCATCCGCCGAGTCCACTCCTGGCAGAGCAGCAGCAGCAGCAACCCACCCCCGCACAGCGGGCCTCCTTCATACCACCAGTACCGGAATATCACCCAACCGTGAATGAGAAAGTATGGACGCCGAGATGGGCGAGATGTTGGAGGTCACAGAAAACAAGTTTCATCGCAAAGGGTATTCGAAAGAGGAAGCCGCAATTTTAGCCCATAACAGATTGGCACCCAGACTACGACGGGCTTTACTGACCCATATGAAATTGTTGGATAAGGACCCAGTCCATATGGAAATTGAAAGAACAGCGTCGATGTTGAAAATCTCGGGCATGAACTGGAAAGCGGCGTATGTCAGTGCAATAGTACAAAAGCAACATTTGTTCGAACACATCATTAAACGACGTTAAAGCGTTAAGAAAGTGTGTTAAGGGGTTGAGACGGCCATTAAGGCGTAACGACGGGCGTTGACGGGCGTCACTGCATTTCGATGAATTGGTGTCAATTCCATGGAAATCAGAGCTTCTGAACTAATTCACCAGGGCGTTGAAGCGTTAAGCTAAGCGTTGACGGGCGTTACTGTCTATAAAAGCGAGCGTATTTCCAAAAACACGCACAGTCGACGTTCAACCGTCAACATGACTTATACTTGCTCTGAGTCCGAACGCACGTTCACCAGACATTACGATATGATGCGACACCAGAAAACTATACATGGGATTGAAGACACCGAGGAGTCCGCTGAGGCGGATGCTGATACAGAGACTGCTGAGAGTGTGCCGACTGATACCGAAACAGGGATTGCCGAGAGTCTATCTAGTGATGCGGGGAGCTTGACCTCAGATAGTCAGCCTACGTCCGTGGAAAGTGAGGCAGAACCTACCTTCTGGGATCGTATTGTGACAGCAGCTATCAATACGTACGCTGCAGCGATCGAGGACGCCGGAGAGGATAATTTACAACAGATGTACACCCAAATGCGCCCCCGCACCAGGAAAACAGCCATGGCGATCTATGAACAGTATACCTTACTACCGCTTGAAATGAAAGGCGACCCCACGCACAGGTCCATCATGAAGACCAAGCGTCACTTGGAAGAGGCTATGGGGCTACCACCCACCGAGGCCCTGGAAAATGCGACCAGAATGCGCAAACAGCTGTTTCAGGACATGCTACCCGAAGAATATCCAGGCCTGTCCGACGATGATTAGAATAAACGGTTCAGAGCGAACATGGCCGAAGATGGAACTTTCTGAAATGGAGACTTCTGATTGGACAAGAATCTAACGGACAGGAACGAATATGACAGATGCAAATGGTGGCCTCTGATTGGGCAAGAGTCTTTTTGAGCTGTAAACATACCCAACGCGGCTCCCCCAGCGTGGGTATGATGTAACATTGGGGAAAATAAACTATATGAAAAAAAACTTGTTGCTGTTGTTGTTCTCTCAAGTGTCACAAGCCCCGATAAGCCCGGCGACCTATATACCCCTATACCCCATATAGGTATTTTCTCGGATTTTTCGATAAAGTCCGTGTTCCGTATTTTTTTTTCCGGAAAATTTTACATGCACCCACCCATGTCTGGATGCCCCTTCATCTAGGCTTCACATTGATACCTCATACAACTCCATTGGACCATTAATGGCTCCCCTAGCTCCAAAACGTATAGCGGGATCCATACAGGGTCCAGTTTTCGACACTAGGTGACCACATCCCGAAGAAATGGCCAGTTTTGGACACCGGATGTGCCGCCATCTTGAACACACGTGCCGCCATCTTGGATATGTCCCATAATGCACAGGGTCAAAATACTCGCTTCTGATTGGCTGAGAGCTCTGTGACGGATTTGAAATACTCGCTTCTGATTGGACGAGAGCTCCGCATTGCGTCTGCGCATGCGCACAATGATATTCCTACCGCACACCCAACCCATGAGATGCTCCTTCACGAATTCTTCACTTTGATACCTAACTCGACCCCATTGGTCAACTAGGGGCTCCCCTAGCTCCAAAACGTCTATTTTCATACTCTTTGGCCACCGCGCATGCGCAGAATGCCGATATTTCAATCCCACACCCAGCCCATCGGATGCCCCTTCACGAATGCTTCACACTGATACCTCATACAACTCCATCGGTCCACTAGGGACCCCCCTAGCTCCAAAACGTCTATTTCCACACCCTTTTCCCAGAATTCCCCGTCTGCGCATGCGCAGAATGGTGACAACGGCCGAGCCACTAGTCCAGTCAGATGCCCCCTCACCTAAGCTTCACATTGATACCTCATATAACTCCATTGGACCATTAGGGACTCCCCTAGATCCCAAAACGTCTATTTCCATACCCTTGGTCTACCGCGCATGCGCAGAATGGTGACAACGCCCGAGCCGCTAGTCCAGTCAGATGCCCCTTCACATAAGCTTCACATTGATACCTCATATGCCCCCATTGGACCATTAGTGGCTCCCCTAGCTCCAAAACGTCTATTTCCATACCCTTCGGCCACCGCGCATGCGCAGAATGATGCTATTCCAACTCCACACCCAGCCCATCAGATGCCCCTTCACATAAGCTTCACTTTGATACCTCACTCGACCCAATCGGACCATTATTGGCTCCCCTAGATCCCAAAACGTCTATTTCCATACGCTTGGTCTACACGAGTTGTCTCCCTTGGAGCTATATACAGACCTCGGTGACTTTTTTTCAAAAATTTCACCGATTCGCTCCGCGACACTTCCCGTCATGTTCTACATGACGAGACAAGTAAAATAAATCCGAACAACCCTACCGCAAATGTATAGAAGTAGGTTTTCCATTAGATTCAACATTGACCAGTGCACCAGTATGTGCCGAAGATTTATATATCATATTTTCAAGCATGATTTGTACAACAGAACTCGTGGCGTAATGGATAACGTGTCTGCCTCTGGATAAAGAGGACCCGGGTTCGAGTCCCACCCTTTCGTTGTATAGTGTTTCATTATTTATTTATTAATTAATTAATTAAAATTAATTAATTAATTTATTTATTTATTTATTTATTTATTTATTTATTAATTAATTATTTATTTATTTATTTATTTATTTATTCTGTGAAAACACCCATGACATGACTGAAAAGAGCCTCACTTAGACTCGTACCCAGCTCCAATTCGCTATCGCTCTATGGAGACTAGTTATCGGCAGGCATTTTAAATCAGCACTGCACAGTGATTGGCCCATGGTATTCTCCACCCACAATGCCCCTCCATGCTTGTTTGGACGTCGGCAAAATGGTACATCTTCAGAAAATTTATGACCTAGGCCTATCCAAAGTTCACAGCTCTTCACAAGATCATTATTGTTTAGCATCATCAGATAAACAAAATAGTACGATCAGACAACATGAAGGCGAAAATACTGTATAATTGACGTAATTCGTTGTTTTCCGCGTTTCAGTGGTTGATCTTCAATGCAGAATCTAGGTCAACTAAATTTATAATGTCAGCTGCTTCAAACGAGTAGGCCTACAAGTACGTTCAGTTTTATTTTTTTAACAACAAAACTTGCATAATGTTAGCAACAAAAGTACATATAGGGCGTATGAACAGTACTATGTATTGAATGAAGAACAGAAATGCTTTGCAAATCCCCTGACCTGATCATGAACATGTCACGCTAAGAACCTTGGAATAGGTCATAAATTTTCCGAAGATGTACCGTCTTGCTGGACGTCGTGGTAGTCGTAGAAGCGAGGGCTTTATTTAGGAAACCTACCATAATCGCTCATCGCTCATCAAATCTTACAAAGGAACTATATAATACTTGGTGGATTGGTGGCCGTAGCGCTCAAGGCCCTTTATCGCACCATAGACGAGTACTGGTCACTAGATACACACGAACAACAACAACCACACATATTGACATTGGTCTATTTACCGGTCTAGATTTAGACCGGTAATTCAGCCAATCAGAGAATACAAAATGCCTGCCGCTAACTAGACCCCAACGGTGCGTGTGAGTTGAGGGCTAGGTACGAGTCTAAGCCTCACTCGGCCCAATCGGACCATGCAGCGTATTTGTAGTCTAGGGACTACTTTTTCGCCGCGGAAGCTTTCTTCCGCGACCGCATCACATCCAAACCGCATCACCGCGGAGGAATACAAAGGTCAAAGTTTGCCGGAACTATAGTCACCCAGAGCATGGAGCTCTCTTGTGCTGGAGGTAGTTTTTGGTCAATCGCGCAAACAAGAGTTATCTTTCCCGGCAAAATGAGCTCTGTAATCACGGCTATATACTACTGATAATGCCACCATGTTCTGATGCTTCCCAAGTATAGAGCTACGGCTATAGCGGCGCGCGCCATCTTGGATTCTTGGTAAACTTGAGTGGGAAAATGAACCGCATGCAATTGGCTAGCACTATGCCAAATTTCATGTTTTTACCTCGAAGTGAACAATACTTTCACGATATTTAACCAATCGCCAACCGGCGTCTTCCTATGTCGACTGATCAGTGGTACCGGTATCCATCGAGGCTGCGTTGACATGGCCTGGAACTGCGGCGGTTTCCCTCCCTGTGACAGGTGGAACGTCTGTCCCAATTCCTCTGGTCATTCGGGACCCCCGAGCGGAAATCTACACAGCAAACCGGTTGTACGCTCGGGAACCAACAACACGAATTTTCTATAAATCCCAAGATGTGACGCGCCGGAATCGCCTAGTACGCATGACTCAAAACAAACCACTATTAAACGCGGATGAATGAATGAAATTATACACCCTGGATTCCATATTTATTTCGAATGTACTGGTAATCATATTTGTTAAGATGGCAATATAATATCACACATTAGTATCGCTTTAACATTAAACGTGTCGCCTAGTTAGGTTGTATAGTCTCAGTAATGCCATAGTTTGTTTACGATATGTACCAGTTGACAATCATCGCTGTTATGGGTCGGTTCACTGCAGATGGAACCATGGAACTGTCGACAGGGGTGGAAGTACTGTTGCGCCCTCTAGAGTCAATGGAAACAACCCATACATTCAAATGCATTTGAGGGGAGGTAATCCGATTCGAAAGTTCAGTTATCTCCCCTGGGTTCAAACCCCTATCTAATGCCCCTCCTTCGTTTTACCTCTATGAAAATCAATACCAATTGCCGTGTAACTTTAATCAGTTACACGGCAATTGGTATTGATTTTCATAGAGGTAGTATGTAATCCAATATGGCTGCCATTGGTCATCTTGAATTTCACTCATCCATATTATTTTACCCATCTGTGTTGTGAACGCGATATCTTGAGATCTATTCCACCCATCAATTTATAAACCTCACCATACACAAATACATATACAACTACATACTTACATTCCAGTGTTACACTACCCATTACTGCTTCCCAAACCTCCTCAACTTGTTTCAACAATTCCAGATAAATGTCTCTTTCTCATTTACGAGTTAGGTGCAGGATTGGCTTTTTTTATATACTTTTCAAATTTCCTATGCTTTAACATGGTGCTATATAGCATACTTGGCAATATTGTGCAGATATTTTTGCTAAACTTCGCAGTAGGCAGAAAAGTGGGTTACTTTAATAGCATCTATATACAATATTTAGCACTTTTATAACCTAGTCTAATTAGAATATATTCGCATTGAAATATCTGTAACACCGTGTCGGAGAAAGGACAATATATTCAATATTTAGCATCTTTATAATATTATCTAATTAGAATGGATTCGCACATAAATATGTAGCTGACGTCTGAGAACAGACAATATATTGAATATTTAGCACTTTGATAATATCATCTAATTAGAAGAGATTCGCAGTTAAGTATCTATCTGGCGTCTGGGAAAAGACAATATATTCAATATTTAGCACCTTTATAATATCATATAATTAGAAAAGATTCGCAATTAAATATGTAGCTGGCGTCTGGGAAAGACAATATATTTAATATTTAGCACTTTTATAATCTACTATAATTAGAAGAGATTCGCATTAAAATATCTGTAACACCGTGTCGGAGAAAGGACAATATATTCAATATTTAGCACCTTTATAATATTATCTAATTAGAATAGATTCGCATATAAATATGTAGCTGACGTCTGAGAACAGACAATATATTGAATATTTAGCACTTTGATAATATCATCTAATTAGAAGAGATTCGCAGTTAAATATCCCACAAGACCCTTTTCGGAGAAAAGACGATATATTCAATATTTAGCGCTTTTATAATCTAATATAATTAGAAGAGATTCGCATCAAAATATCTGTAACACCGTGTCGGAGAAAGGACAATATATTCAATATTTAGCACCTTTATAATATCATCTAATTAGAATATATTCGCATTTAAATATGTAGGTGACGTTTGAGAGCAGACAATATATTGAATATTTAGCACTTTGATAATATCATCTAATTAGAAGAGATTCGCAGTTAAGTATCTATCTGGCTCCTGGAAAAGACAATATATTCAATATTTAGCACTTTTATAGTCTATACTAAATAGAAGAGATTCGCAGTTAAATATCCACAATACCCTTTTCGGAGAAAAGACAATATATAGCACTTTTATAATCTAATATAATTAGAAGAGATTCGCATCAAAATATCTGTAACACCGTGTCGGAGAAAGGACAATATATTCAATATTTAGCACCTTTATAATATCATCTAATTAGAATATATTCGCATTTAGATATGTAGGTGACGTTTGGGAGCAGACAATATATTGAATATTTAGCGCTTTGATAATATCATCTAATTAGAAGAGATTCTCAGTTAAGTATCTATCTGGTGTCTGGGAAAAGACAATATATTCAATATTTAGCACCTTTATAATATTATATAATTAGAATAGATTCGCACTTAAATATGTAGCTGGCGTCTGGGAAAGACAATATATTCAATATTTAGCACTTTTATAATCTATACTAAATAGAAGAGATTCGCAGTTAAATATCCACAAGAGTCTTTTCAGAGAAAAGATGATATATTCAATATTTAGCACATTTATGATCTACTATAATTAGAAGAGATTCGCATTAAAATATCTGTAACACCGTGTCGGAGAAAGGACAATATATTCAATATTTAGCACCTTTATAATATCATCTAATTAGAATATAATTTGATTGTTGCAATCGAGTACCAAAGGAAGATGTTGTTTTTGGCGTTTTGTTTCTTTCGAAATTACAATGAAAGGGACCGATTGTCTCCGAAACACCTTCGGTCATCGTTGAGTGATTGGTTTGTTGTGCCAGTAAGTCTGAATACATGTCAGCTGTCTGCATCAGTGAGGTTGCCTTTATATCGCCCGTTCTGTAGGCATCAATCAAGCATTACCTGGGACTGTCTTAACCCTACCTGGCCTGGGGGGGGGGGGGGCATTATGGCCCCCCTACCAAACTTTCTGCGCTATCTTCGGAACGACAAAAAATGGAGAGCTGAAACTTCGTGACTTTATAGTTTATCATATTGGGGTCATTTTGAGCCTATTTGTATGACCCCCGACGAAAGGATCATGGGTAAATTCAAGATGGCGGCCATGTGGGGTCCCAGAAAAGTGATGTTTTTGTCATATTTCTTCAAAATTTCTGCTTTTCTGCGATGAAAAAAGTGGGTAAAAACTATTTTATTTCACATCACATTGATATTTACTAATTTATCATGCTGTTTTTGCGGGGAAATTGCATAAATAAAAAATTCGGAAAATCTGATCGAAAAATCGACCAAAAAATGCCATTTTTGAAAATGACGTCACTGTGACGTCATCAAGGCGGCCATCTTGGATTTTTTTTACATTTTCTGGTAGAGCTTGACCCAAGGGTATAGTGTGGTAAGTTTCAGACCTCTAGCTCAAGGGGTCAGAAAAATAATTAGGGGGGGGACATTCCCCCCCCCCCAGGCCACGACAGGTCCCAAAAAACCCAGGCCAGATAGGGTTAAACAGCCTATATACCAGCACATGCGCGTTGTTTAACCAGGAAGAACGATAGAATAATCTGTTATTGTCTGAGTGGAGTTGCACAGACCACAAATGAAAATGTACTTGCGACTGTCTTAAAAATCCTTACAGAACAGCGCATGCGCGTTGTTTAACCAGGAAGAACGATAGAATAATCCCTGTTATTGTCAGAGGAGTTGCACAGACCAGCAAATAAGGGGTAGGACTGCCTTAAACCTCCTTAATCACCAGCCCATGCAAGATTGAAAATATGTAGCATTTGTGCTAATTATACAATATATTTTCTTTAAGGAGAGGCAATCGGACAATTTGGAGCTGCGATTTAGAAGAAATATTCAATATTTATCATGGCTGCAATTTAGAAGAAATATTCAATATTTAGCATTTTGTGCTAATTATACAATATATTTTCTTTCGGGAGAGGCAGTCCGACAATTTGCGTTTGCGAGTTATCATGAATATTGAATATTTCTTCTGGCTGCAATTTAGAAAGAAATATTCAATATTTAGCATTTGTGCTAATTATACAATATATTTCCTTTGGGAACAGGCAAGTCAAAGTGCTAACTAGCAGTAATCCTAGAAATTATCTTCAAAGTAGCACACCCCTTTCTAAATATCACTGATTTTAGAAATTATTTGCGAAGTAGCAGATCTGCTAAATAGCATGCGAGACAATAATAACCATTCCTGCACCTTAATGTCATTTACACATACTATCCACTTCAAGTTCCCAAGTTATATGTAAGGAGATACTGGAAGCGTATATGCTGTTCGCTCTCAAACAGGCTACTTGGCGGAGGACCTGCTAGCTGCTCAGCTTGTTTAAATTTTTTTTTTTTTTTTTTATAATAATTTTTTTTTTATATAAGCCCATATGCATCTTCAGAGTTCCATACAAATGTGTACCATGTATAGTTGTTTGTCTGTAGTGCTGTTATAGCACCGCAAAATAACACTTGCGACACCACCTGCCACGTCATGTTTCAGGCAGTAATTAAATAACGGTCGTAGCTCAGTCGCCAGAAGCTATCCCCCATTAAACGCAGGTCTGTATACTCGGCTTTGTCAGACGAAGCATGACTAGGGGCACCGCCCCGCAAAACAAGAGTTTTGGGGGGTGTGGACGGTGGTATTACGGTGACGTGTCGAAATAGGGTCTCTATATATAACCCCATGCGGGTAGAGACCCCATAATTCGACACGTCACCGTAATACCACCGTCCACACCCCCCAAAACTCTTGTTTTGCGGGCCTGTGCTAGGGGTGATCTCAAAAGCACGGTGGAATCACGGTAGTATAGGGCCGTAATTTTGTAATATATATATATTATTTATTTTCATTTACTTCTGTGTTAAATTACGGAACCTATATGGTTAAATTTAGGCATTTCGTGTGTGTGGGGGGGGGGGGGACTTTTACTGACATCATGGTACCTAACAGACATTCTGAGAAAAAAATCAGTAGCCTACACCTTCAAGTAATATGCGGCTAACTTGTTAATCAGTCGAACTTCGATCCTCTAACCATGGAGCCTGAATATACCTAAATATGCGCTCCATTCTCTAACCCTTCGAGGGGGGGGGGGGTATTTTGAACTCCGAATGATTTGAAATTCATCGAGAGTGAACAACAAGATTGCCATAAATTCAACGAAGCAGGAGCAGTTAACCCGGTCGTCAGTGAGTCTTTCTCCGTATTTTAGTTCGATCCGCTTCTGGGTTATTGTTTTGGTTGCAACCCTGGGCGGATATGAAGATATGCAATCTCACGTTCGGCTATTTCCGTATTGGCGGAACAGTTTTCGCAGCTAAAGTGAGTTCTGGGGCTAGATTGGAAGATATGAAGAAAAGAACTGATGATGGTGATTTTGTGGACCCGGAGAGCTTGGTAAAAAAAAAAGACATGACTTCAGAATAATTTACTAGTTCCTTAGAGTTTGATAAGTGATAATATGTAACAGCGCTCTTATAACTGTTTCGGAGTTGATGAACAAATTCACAATGCCAACGATGGCTGTAATATCTTCAGTTATGTCAGTCGGGTTAGTCCAAATTGAATAGCCTAAATAATTGTTAACCATGCCATGGATCGTTCAGGCTCTTGTTTAATATACTGGAGTTATTTTGAGCCATTTCTGGCGCTCCCGATAACTCCAGCATATTAAACAAGAGCCTGAACAATCCATTTTATTGGACTACACTCGGGGCTGACATAAATACCACAGAGTTTTTTTATTTGGGGACCAATTTCCGATTGTTAAAGGAGTACTTACCTTATTTTTGAGTGTGACTATATTTATCAGCAATCGTATTCCAAACCTTATTGTATAAAACTTACGTTGATAGAATGCGAAATAAAGGAAATATTGACTATTTGTTGCTCGCAACGGCGTGCACTGGGCGCCGCCATTGCACCACTGCGTGACGTTTTTAGATGAGCGGAAGTGAGTTTATACTCATCTAAAAACGTCACAACGTCATGGAGATTTAAGGTTGATCGTGCTGGTCATGCCGATAATTCGAAGAAGAGGGAACCCAGTTAATCCAATGACGTTCTAGTTGATTTTAGTAGTTCAAGTGTAATCATGAGAATGTTTATGAACTTAGAAGCATCGTCGTTCAACTGAAATAACTGGACAATTGCAGAGGACACTCTTTCAGTTTACCGCTCAGTTTCAAATTTTGTCCAAATTGAATCGGGCAAGTCTCAGTTGAAAAATTTGGGGGAAGAAATTTTTCAGTTGGCGAAGATAACCTAAACCAATTTCTTTTAGGAATCCCCCCCCCGTGGGATTTGCCGCACCAGTTTATTCCTGGAATTAAAACTCGAACCCAGAGTAATTCAAATGCCGTAGTTGGAACGTCCCTGGATCAAGCGTTATCCGTGACGTTGTCCTGAATTCTGACGTCATCAGTCACGTCATCCCACAGGCAATATGGCGGCGCCCACGTCGACCTCAAAGCGGAAACACGACTTCACAAATTGTAATAAAAATAATAGGTTATCGCCTTCTACGAAAGTAAAATAGTTGGTTATATTTCTTTAAGAGTCTAACCTTTGTAATAGGAACCTATATAAAATAAGTTAAGTACTCCTTTAATAACAATCAAAGCTCATAATACATCCGTGGACAGTTTCAAAGAACGCCTGTGTGAGGACGGGTACAACAGGAGTTGTCGCCCATGCGTCACGAGTTCAACAGAAAATCTCCGTAGGCTCTAGTACAGAAAGTCAACATCTTTCGGCTGTAGATCCATTTATGCAACCCATCCGAACCAGCCAATAAGAATAAAAGAGTGATAAAGACTTAAAGAATTATTTTAAAACGTTTGAAGAGCCAAAGCATAAGGGAAATTTATTTATTTTTGCATTTCTTGCTGGTGCCTATACTTACAACATTACGTGAGCTAAAGCATGGAGTTAAATAAAGGAGGAGCGAGCACTTGGCCAGCCGCGGGTCGCTGATCCGTGAGGTCGCCCGCAGAGCTATTGTATTCTGAATGGCCGTCAGTCACGATCTGTCCGTTTGATGTTCAATGTATGATTCCGCCGACCGAGTCGTTGGTTCTTATTAGCCGCAGAAAAACATCAACGGAAGTTGAAATTAAAAATGCGCAGTAGTTCTACGTAAAAATAAGGATGCATTAATTATGCGCAACACAAATATTAGGCAATTTGAAGTCATACTGAATATGAGCATATTTCATTAATCAGAATATGACCATTCGTAGCTTAGTTACAGGACTTTGGAATCATACTGTCGTTTTGTATATTTTATCGTTTTTCTACAACTTCCGCATTTCTCAACAAGACAAAAATTTGCAGGGAACTTGGTATAAGTACAGCGAATGTGGAAACGAATAGCACATGAGGGTCCGGTTGGATTAGCTAAAAATATAAACGATAGAAAAATTCTCAAAAACCCCATTTAAAATACATGGGCAATTTTGCCACAAACAGAAAATACATCATTTTCACCGCCGAATTAACAGAATTTCCGCATTTCAAAAATGACACATTTTGTGCTTGCGTTCAAGATCAAATAAAAGAGTACATATCAGTCTTTACCATTTTAGGGTCCGGAAGCCTGAATTTAGATAAAATGCAATATTGTAAACACTAGATTGGCCTTTTTTCGCTTTTGCGCTGCCTCAAAGCTATTAACTAATGAGTCAGCCAAGGCCGTTTTACCCCCTGCGTGCTAATCGCTAAGGGATCTTCAATACTTGTGTATTGAAGTTCACTTCTGGCCCGACGGGGTCCTTGACGGGCATCGGTATTAAAGCTATTATATAGGCTGACGAATATTAACAGTTCATTTTATTCTAATTACGTTATACCATGGAGTTAAATAAGACTTATTTAACTCCATGGTTATGCTAACTTAAAAAGCTTGAGATCAAGTAAGCATATTATGCTAAAATAAACAATCTCGTTAACGAAAACGAGGAATGGTTCCCTGGTGAGTAAAAATAATTTCTACCCAATTATTGAGGCAAAAAGAGGATTTGAGAACGGGAAGCATAATAAACACATCCTGTATCTATTACAAATGAATATGGCCTCTATATTGTATACGGTGAGCGTGTGCTGCTAAAATTTTGATATATAAGAGCTGAAAATACATGTTCGACAACTTATTTACGAAATTTTCTGACCAAGAGCAACACCTTCAGCACAACGAATATAATCTTTCTCACGGCAGAAAAATGGACTGCATGTGGAACAACTTCGGTTAGTGAGAACTGTCAAGGCGTGTTAATGTGTCAATCTTCCTTTGTGAGTTCATCACCTCTCACGGATTCCACTTAATCTCGCACATTCGAATTGAATAATCTCTGTTTGCCGGCATGATCTGAAACAATGGTTCTTTCATAATTTGAGAACGGTACGTGTGATGATACACGCATATAACCTCATCATATGAAACATGTTTTCAGCAAGTGTTAAGCTGGAAAAATTTAAAATCCTAATATAATTTATAATAGAAACGATGTAAGTGATGTGCCTATCACTGTTGGGTCAAAGTGATCTCTCTTTCCCTCCATGGTCAAACTCAACACTTCCCGGCGGCGTGCACAGCGGGCGGCTAAGTACCAATTCACATTTCCAATACACTCAACTTATAATAGCTTTGATGACGTCGATGGGGCGCATGCGCGGGAACCCGACAACTACCGAACATGACCGAACCTGCTTTAATCTCCCAAATACACACAGGCTAATCCGACGAATCCCTGCTGTGGCGGAATCGTACATTGAACACTTTGATCTGACCCAGTGCTCTCTCCTCCTTATTTAACTCCATGGCTAAAGTAACTCGTGGTGCGCATTGCACGATGGGAAGGAAACATGGCCGATTTCCAAACTGTCCACGGATGTATTGGGGAGACGTATCTAAAAGCTGACCATACTCACGGGAGCCGAGTCGCTCTCCAGGACGGTCCCTCCGGAGGACGGTCTAGTATTGTCGTCTTCTCGGCGTGTGTGTGATCGATATACTGAAGTATATAAATTCCCTAGTATAGCTAAACAATGATTTATCATATAAGTGTGCCGTAACTTGGATATTTTTACGAATCTCGGTAAAAAAACAACAAACTTAATTTGATTTTCAAAACGAGCATACATGAAGGGAGACAGCTTGTTTGAGAACAATCGAAAGTCCACTTTGACCCGGCATGCACTGACAGCATTTTGTAGATACACATGCTGTGAATGCATGTTGTTTGATTGAATTCGTTCTTCTTTGGAATTTGCTTTCATTGCCATCAGTTTTATCAATCTTCAGAATGATAATATAATAATTGATCAACTGAGTCAAGCATTTTGCCAAAAAATATATATTCTTAAATATTTAGGAAATATTTCTTTTAGACTTTATAACAAAAATCATACCGGTATCTTATCAGAAATGTAATAAGCAACATTATTTACTCACTTTCTCCCGATCTTTAACCAATTTTGTTTTATTTGGCTAATTTCTATATCCTGATAATTTTTGTTTTTTGTTTTCAAGAGAACACAGTTTATTCATTTAAGTCATTAAACTTGGTAAGAATGTCGTATTTTTTAAAGCAAGGAACTAGAATATATGGGCCTGTATATTATATAAATACTTTCAAAATATTATTGTATTCGTTTCAAGTTCAATTCAAAACAAGTTTTTTTATGTTATCAGCGTGAAAACACCCCCGAAAACATTCAGTTTATCGGTAGGCCTACATCATGTACCGATAATAGTTTCAGATAGAAGGAATTTTATTGTTAACTTAATGTTGAGTGAAGCACATCGGGTATACATATCGCAAAAACATTGAAAGAATGAATTTAGTAGTTACGGCTCTTCAGAACTCGATATGCAAGCGCCGTTTTCACTCGGTGCGTCCTTCTTAATGCCAGAGTACGTAAAGAGTTACTCCCCCTGGTATGACAGACCGTCCCCAGAAGAGACCGTGCTAGGCAGAACCAGAGCTCCTGTGAGCACGGTCAGCTTTTAGATCCTTTTGTAATTGGGAGACGCTCATCAGAATAGTTGCAGAATAGTAACCTAAAAAACGACGGTGATGATAGAAAATGATCCACATCCTCCTGCAACTTTCAACTTAAAAAAAAACGTTCTCCCTACAATGGACGTGTGGGGGTGTTTTGGGGGAAAAGACCTAGCATGACTGCCCGGTTATTGGACACTTTTTATGAATAAGAGTCTTCAGGTCGGCCATGCAACCACGTATGGCCGAGAAAGTAACACTGGATAAAGGACCACATCTTTAGTGATAAATCGTCATAAAAAAATATTGAAGAAAAAATACGGGGAGAGACTGGGAATAGTTGAAACTCAGGGACCATCCACAGTATGAAAATGCAAGTTTGCGCCCAGTTATTGGACACTTTTTCAGTGATGGATTTATTTGAAAATAATCCACTTACTGTAAAATTGTTTATCCCCCAGTCTTTAGTAAACATCCAAGAATATTTAAACATGATTAATCCGCACTGTAGCACACAAATGAGTTTTGGAATGAACGTCGAAGATTCAACTGGTCCCAAATTTTGTAGTTTTTGGGAGTGTCCATTATCCTTGGCTGTCAATCAGTGCTATTGCCACTGTGAGCCACATGTCATGCTATCGTAAACTGGCTGCTCCTGGAAATGTTCTACTTTCAGACGGAGTGGCGGGGAGAAATGTACATTGTCTGCCAAACTCCGGTCGTGTTGCACACTGAGATTCAGACTGAAGATTCTCCATATTTGTGGGAACATTTTCAGCCAAATTTTGTTGAATTTAATCAAACCTGCAATCAGGAATGAAACTCTGAAACTGAAGGAAATTTTCTGACGCACTTTTCCACCCAAATTTGTGAGGCTATTTCTGACCCGCATGAGAGCTTAAAGGAGTACTTACTTTATTTTATATAGGTTCCTATTACAAAGTTTAGACCCTTAAAGAAATATAACCAACTATTTTTCTGTCGTTGAGGGCGATAATCTACTATTTTTTATTACAATTTGTGAAGTCAAATTTGCGCTTTGAGGTCGACGTGGGCGCCGCCATGTTGCCTGTATGATGACGTGACTGATGACGTCAGCATTAAGGACAACGTCAGTGCTAACGCTTGATGCAAGGACGTTCAACTATGGACATTTGATTTACTCTGGGTCGAAGTTTTAATTCGAGGAAAGAACTGGCGCGGCAAATCTCATGAGGTTAATTCCTAGAAGAAAAGTGGTTTAGGTTACATTGTATATCCGCCAGCTGAAGAATTTCGTTCGCAAACATTTCAAGTGAGACTCGCTCGATTGACTTTGGACAAAATTTGAAGTTGAGCGCTAAACTAAAAGAGCGTCCTTTGCAACCATCTGGTGATTTGAGCTGAACGACAATGCTTCTGAATCGTAAACATTTTCATGATTACACTTGAACTACTAAAATCAACGGGAACGTCAGTGGATTCACTGGATTCCTTTCCGTGGGAATTATCGGCATGAACACTACGAGAAACCTTAAATCTCCATGACGTTATGACGTTTTTAGATGAGTATACACTCACTTCCGCTCATCTAAAAACGTCACGCAGCACTTGGTGCAATGGCGGCGCCCAGTCACGTCGCGGCGAGCGACCAAATATTCAATATTTCTTTTATTTCGCATCCTTTCTACATAAGTTTAATATAATACGATTTGGAATACAATTGCTGATAAATATAATCAAACTTAAAAATAAGGTAAGTACTCCTTTAACATGCACAAATTCCGTGAGTAAACAGAAATTTATCAGCGTGTCTTTGTAACTCAACTGTAAAATTAAATTTGTATTACAATTGTCATGTTACATGTGTATATTCCCAGAAAATAGCCCCGCTTGGTCTAGGTGTCCAATAATAGGGCCTGTCCAATAACCGGGCAGTCATGCTATATTTCAGAAATGTTCATTATCTTGAATGGATGATGACCTTCAATGTAAACAACATATTCGCAGAAATCCTGAGCTGGTCAGCAGAAAAAATTAATCCAGGCCAGGGTTCCCGATAACAAAGTGTGCAGTGAGGCATGAACCACACTCATGAATTCAGCTGGGGTACATTTCTGGGAGTTGATTTTCATTTCTTTTGGTACAATGATGAAGCATGTTTTTAATCAGTGAAAAATGTTGTGAATTTGGAAAATTGATATATCAAATTACCCTACTATTTGAAGAACAGACTATTTATGTATTTGGAGCAGAGAGACAAACACAAATCAACTACTCAGAAATTTACAGAGAAAGCTCAGAGAGTCAGTGTCATGCCTCACTGCGCACATTATCTGAGATGGATGAGAGGAATCCTGGATTAATTCTCTCACTCAAAGAGATGATATGCATAGGCATAGGAAACTTGGGGGGCGGGGGGGGGGCTAATTCAAGCTCCGGCTTGGAGGTAGAAAGGAGCGGGGAGGGGATGCCCATGGAATGCCCTAGGGTGATGTGCTTCGGCTTTTATATGATGGTTTCTGCCGTCACAGGCATGACGGGTCAAATCATCTTCCTATGCAAGTCTGTTATGTTATGATGGACTCCTGAACTGTGTTGCGTGAAGCAAACTTGATTTAAGGGGACCCAAATGGGTTAAGTAAAACCCTTGTTTTAACATGTCTCTGAATGTGTGTGACCTAAACACTTTATCTGGAAAATAGTTATGGTGACCCAAATGGAAAAGATTACATAACACCCCTGCTTTTACCATGGAAAAGTGATTCTCCCAAGTGTGATATGGATGGATGATAACATTTTCCCAGTATTTGATTATTTTCTATCTTGATGTTACAGGTAGCAAACTCTGATGCGGTGCTGCTGCTGCTTTCGTCGTGGGGTTGGACATTTCAGACATTTGTTATGTATGTGCCGACACGATGATGGGCGGTGTCAAACTTTTGTCAAACATTTCACCGTTTTATGTTTTGCCACATTTTTCCTGGTCCTCCCTCCCCTGTGTTTTAACCTGCGCCATTCCTTGTACAACATCAAGACCAGGAACAAACAGGAGGAGATAACTCATATGAAAACTGAAAATGTCCATCGCCTGAAGGAGGCGCTGCAATCTATTCAGTATTACAACCAATCACGTTGGTCTAAAAACAGTACAGAAAGCCTTGGGGAATTCGTCCGAACTTCTGCAGGGAAACATCAACTGGAGGTTGCTATTACGATCATTACAGTGTCCAGAAACCGGCACAAATTTGATGGCTTCGAACCGAACTATCTTACCCAGGTCGTCGGGAAGTATCTTCAGTTGTTCAATACATCAGCAGCCAAAAAGAAACGTTACAAGCTGTTTTTGTGCAATGTGGATTCTGACCCTTTGACTTACGGGGAATTCCGAAACCTCTCCTCTAGTTTTCCCTTCTTTCAAAGATTTCCAGATGTAAAGCCTGTAGGAAAGACTGAAACTTCCAATATTTTTGACAAGGAAAAGTCTGACTATGTTTATTGCCTCAACCAGACCTTGAACACCAATGTTGATCATGTGCTTCTGGTGGAAGACGACGCTTTGCCATTGGACAGTCTGATCACGATGGTCAATGATGTGATTGATGTCAGGTTGACCGATCATCTGATGAGATCTGAATATGGAGGGTCATCCTCTGATATAGTCTATGTGAAACTTTACCATCCGGAGAGACTACTGGGTTATTATAGTTTTGAGATCGAACGAATCCCAGAGCTCATTTCTATGGGTTTGTTCATGGGTGCTGTAGTATTGTACATTTACAAACGATTGACTGATCATTCGAAATACCAGTGCAACTCTTACGCCATGTGGTTCATGTTCTCCTGCTACATACTCCTGGTTGCCATATTTATAGGAAGGCAAAATTTACTGGAGCTACGTCGAGTTTCCAAGCATTTGTATCTTTTTACACCTGCTGCATCCTGTTGCACTCCCGCCATCCTTTATCCACGTGAAGGAGGTTTTAAAGTGGCTGCTTACTTGTCGAAAACTAAATCGAAGGCAAATTTTGCAAAAGATACCATCCTGGACAAATTTCGCAGGGAAACTGGAGCCAGAGCATTTATGATTCAACCCAATCTGTTTAAGCACATTGGACTATATTCCAGTTTGAGGAATGAAATTTTAAACCCTTTTATTGTTTAGATTTTACAAGTAGGCCTACGCTGTATTTATGTCAGGGTAAATGAATGGCTTCCAACTTTTATACTGTGATTTTTTTTTTCAACTGTTATATTGTGAGTTTTTATCTACCATTCAACAGTTTTAATCATAGGAAACAAATTATTTAAATTTCATTGAATTTTTTTTATTTTTGGTGCTCTAATCACTAATCATTTGTGTTCTTTTAGTTTGAATGGGGTTGTATTGACGATCTATGATATTTGACAACGTTTTAAAACATATAATAAAAGAAACCTCAAACACTACTGTAAATGTGCGAGTTATGGATTTTATTTTTCTAAATCGATATCACCACTTCAACAGCTCTTCGGTAATATATATATTTGCATGTATATGGATATTCTTTATCTGCACGCAAGTCATTTATAAACCTAACATTGGTGAACCTTTCACTTACCTTTGACTTCTTTAATTTGTGTTCTCTATTTCCCTTTACCTCTGGGGTATATCATCATTGAGCTCCAACTGATACACTTCTGGCCTGAACAATTTGAGTTGTTAATACCACAGGGGAGAAATGGGAGGTTGGCGTTTGGGGGACTCAACACACTAAATGTGTGGGTTATCTCAATGTAAAGCAAAATCCAAGATAACTGGTCTGATGAGGTGATGTGACATATCATCAGGAGGTATATTTCATCTTTTTTTATATAGGCTCATTTTTATGTGATGGCAATTTCCATCGGCATATGTCTGATCTATGTCTGTTTATGTCTGATCGCCCCGGGGATTGACCTGGGATGTCATTGTGCACACCGCAGGTCATGGTAAGAATAGGCCTCGGCTCCTCAGACAGCTTGTCGTAAGAGTCGACTAACTGAGGCACCCGTGGGGTTCCCAGGTGTGAAAAGGAATAGGACCCCACCCGTGTGGTTCCCGGGTGTGAAAAGGAATAGAACCCAACGTCGTGATATGACTGAACTATAGTTGAAAGCGACGTTAAATCATATTCACTCACCCTTATGTCTGATCTATGTCTGTGACAGTTTTTCTATTCAGTTTCAGTTTATTTTTTTGAGTTGATACACTAGGTTTTTGTTGTGGCGTAGTGGCTGACAGAGTGTCGACGAAATGGACAAGAACACTTCTTTTTTATAGCATGCTTAGCTAGCTGGCATGTTTGTTGTGTGGATCAGAGTATTGGGATCTGCTTGGCTATGCGTGAATACGGTCAGTACTGTCATATGTCACTTGTGGGTAGAGTTTGAGTGTGGATTGTAAGACTATGTGTAACTTAGCCTTGCAGAGAATAGGTCACATGGCGATAACGTCTAGCCGGTGCTAAGACTGTGTAGTTGTACCACTCAAGATGTTCACATGAACAGCTACAAAAGTGGGGTTGGGATACAAATCATCATGTATTTAGAAATGACTCGTCAGTACTTCGGGATCTTTTTCCATTCCCTGTTATGTTGTGTTTAATTGTGTGAATATGTACGGCTGTGTGTAAGTAATGTATGCGTTGCAATACCAACATGGTTTTCCCCTAAATAGATGGATGGAGTGACACAATACATGACCTTTCCCTTGACCCTTGGCTTTCAATATTAATTCAAAGATTTTCGGACTGGACCAAAAATGGCCCACATATACCCAATTGAATTCACACCCAAGGTTACAACCCAAACAAATGCACCCGTTATATCTCATTCTCTGATACTCATGACGTCGCAGATTTCACAGATGATGTCACAGTTTCTCTCAATAGTTTTCTCTGACTACATTCTATTCTACCCCACGAAAGATTAAATACTACACCATGTATGACACATCTGGACCCAGTATGGCGCATATCTTCTCTAAACACTCACTTGTATCAGAAAATGGCCTTTGTCTACTACTATACGAGTGTGCATGTGCACCATGTCCTCATCAGTCAATGTGGATAGCATCTCAGTGGTATTCTACACAGTGAGATCTTCAAATGCACCACCATGCACTACACATTTGGATCAAGTATGACCCACCTAGTTCTATTTCACATCACAGATCACAACCCACGCACCCATTCCCATCCGAAATGCGTTTCTTTACTACTGATGGTGTCACAGATTGGGTCATCTAGTCTTCTGTTTGGTCACTCCAAATTGTCATGGATCAACATCCAAGGTACACGGTCAATCTCCAGGTCCAAGATCATGCCCCATTTACGGTGCCCTTCACACGCCTCCTCGGATATGACCAGATTTATGCTTCTATACTACTTCCCCTGTATACGCAAACGCCTGCAGATAATCTTTCGAACTGTTAATGAAATACTATTCCTCGAGGCAATATATATGTACATAAAACCGTGATACTCTTCGATGAGATTGTATCTATGGTAACAACAAAAGGCATTTTAATAACATTTATCGAGAGTTCATGTTTGCAATAATATTTCAAATACAGACTATGCATATGGCACAAGCAATTTTCGATACAATATGGAATTGATATAACCATATATCGTACAGTTGGTGATTCGTTGCATTTACAAATCTGGAAATAAATTTCCCATTCTAATGGTGTACAGTGAATAGCCTGACTCTCCAAAACAAATCTAATATTTTCACAGCACGCTTTATATACCCTGTATATAGTAACAATCTTATCAGTGCAATCATTTAGGCTCATTTAATCAGCCTCTGTCCTATGCTTCTAACTCTCCTCGGGCAAAAAAAACAACCGTGAAGCCCGTTGTACACGGGCAAGTTTTACTTGACAATTTTTCCATGACAACGAAAAAGTGCCCGTGTACAACTTTTCCTCGTCAATTCGCACTTGTTTAATAGCTAGTCGTGCCAGCTTTTCCTTGACTAATGAACAAGGAAACTTCGCCGCGTAGATAGCGAACAAGAAAAACATTGTCACTTTTTTTTTTCATGCGTGCGCTTTTTCCACGCAGCTCATCAACTTCGATATTTCCTAAAAGTAAAAGTAAACGTAGTTTCTCGATTTACTCGCCAGGTGGACATCCGTCGTTCATGGCAAAGCTGGCCCCATGAGGGGGAAAACTTGTTGCTTATCTACATGGATACGTTACTTATCCAGACCTGGCAAGTAAAAATTGTCAAGGAAAACGTGCCCGTGTAGAACGGACTGAGACGCCTATATGGCCAACGCTGAACCTTGAAGTAAGGAATGATAAGAAAAGGATAACGTCTGTGTGTGTGAGGATAACGTCTGTGTGTGTGTGTCCACCAACAACCAGTGATTACAAGTAAACGAGTGAACTTCATATTTGGAACGAAATGGAATAGTGTTTAGAATATTATAGAATCTAAACGTATATATTGAACGGTAAATTTTACAAGTGTCCTGATACTTAATGGGGAACCCCAACTGTCTGGGGTCATTTACAGGGGAATATAGTCCTCAAAATTCAGATACAAATTTACCGCATCATCTTACCGCAAAAGCATTGCAGAGAGATATTGTAGTTTAGAATACAAATTATGTGATCTAGATGTAACGGTTAACCGTTTGTGTAGAGAACGATTCGACTATGGAGGGTGACCCAGAATGGAATGCGGGGAAGGACCTTGTACATGTATCGTTAATGAAATGCAGGCCAGTGTACGGAAATGGAGTCCCCTGTATTTCTAACTTACCAGACCAAGATAGGAGTTGACAATTACGTGAAATATTCCCTACAGGTTCTAGATTGGGATGCCGTTCTAGTTTATGGACTATGAACTGTAATTTCGCTGTGAGAGACGATCTTTCGTGGCGGGCGAAACGTCTCCGTTCGTGGGGAACTTCCTGTGGGGACTTTTCGGGTGCGGAGAGTGCACGCAGTATATATAGAGGTGCGGACATTTCGAACGGGGAGTACCAGAAAGACAGATCTTGAGGAAGCACGCAAGGTACAGCCTGTATTGTGTGGTTTTGGCGCACTTTACGACCGGGTCGCAAATGTAATTGTTTTGGCCTGGGAGTCTAAAAGATTGTAGATCCTGTAGCTAGTGCAACCGATATAAAACACGTCAATCCAATGCGAATTTGCCGGCTTGCATTTTCAGTGTGGAACCGTGTTTTTGTGTTGTACTATAAGTATAGAGAACACGACAGAGTGGGAAGACCGACTGGTGTGTTTATTGTAGTCTGGGGGTATTCTATAATACTGTAACATGACATGTATTGTCGCGTAGCACATCACGGTAATCATGATCAAACAACAGTATAGAATAAGAATATAGGTCAATACCAGTAGATTGTATGATATCTGCACTGTTTTGCTGAACAGCCCGGGGCACTGGGATGTGGTCAGTATAGTATAGGTGTCGGTGTCATCGGTCGTGAAGCGGTATATGACGGTAATAAGGGATTCCCTCCACCCTCAGATTATATGCAAATGTACTATAAATACATAGATGCTGTACGGGTGCGAAAGAGACCACAAAGGTTACAGACAGTACCAGAAGACAGGGCACAGCAGAGACGGGTTTCTTCTCCCGAGATACGTCGATAAACCGGGAAATCTGAGAGACCGGGTCGCAGAAAGGTCGCAGAGGGTCGAAGAGAGTCGCCATCGGCGGTTTACAGACATTAATGATGCTACATCGGTACCAGATGAAATGATAACACAATATATACCCAAGTAGATGTCGTGATGGCCACGGAGGACGAGCTATACGTGTTTCTTACCTGGAGGGTCGTCGTGAAGTTGTGTAGCCACGGGTCGTGTCTATAGACGGGTTGCAGCAGCCGTGAGGGTTGAGACGCCGTGCTGTACCTACCTGTGAGGGAAGCAAACTGGTGAGCTGACGAGTTAGGGTCAGGCTCCGACGACTGGGGGTGAAGAAGACGACGGGCTGCCACATCCGTGGAGGAGCTCCAACGACTGGGTGGCATATATTGAGAGAGCGTTACAGCTGTAACGTTCCGACGACTGGGGGTGAAGAAGACGACGGGCTGCCACATCCGTGGAGAGGCTCCAACGACTGGATATCGTATAGCGAGAGAGTGTTACAGCCGTAACGTTCCAACGACGGAAGAAGACGACTTGCGACCGGGTCGCAGAGGGTCGCGGAAGGTCTCAGAAGACGGGCTGCGACCGGGTCGCAAATACAGTTATCGTGTGGGGAAAGGGCCAGCAACCAGGCCGCCCATGATTACGTGTGACAGAAGAGGTGAAGGGCCAGCAGCCAGGCCGCCCTTGTACACAGAAGAGAAGGGCCAGCAACCAGGCCGCCCTTATTGCGTACCCATACATATTTAAAGCATAACTGTATCTGTAAAATTATATGCACACACTCTCTTATATTATTTGTATACAACATCAAGTTTATTTGCATACACTTCCCTAGTGTCTGTACATATATGTAAATATTATTCTACTGCATAACGTTACATCTCCTTAGACATTCTGTCTAAGCCACGTGGTTCTATGATATTATCTGTAATCGCGTATACTATTCGTGCAGAATATACCATAATAGACCTTTACATCAGCATCAGTCATCCTTGTAGGGTTGGGATCATCTCTTCGATCCCCGGATCTCTACTAGTAAAGGGGCTAACTACGGTGACGGCCAGAATGCCAGTGGGCAATCCCGGTTATTGATTCGTTTTTCATAAACACTACGACTGGGCCTGCTCGTACACGTTAAACGTGAAAAACTGGTGGCAGCGGTGGGATCTGGCCTGATCTACAACAGAAGAGAACAACTGACTACCAGAGATGACCGACAACGACGTGCCGACAACGCCATCAACCATGAGTTCCCAAGCGACCACACCGAGACGTCCGGACATAGCGGGTCTACGGGCTATCCTACAGGGGAGAGGGCGATCGAGGATGGGGTCACCTGTTTCTGCGACTTTGGCGACGACAGAAGACGTGAGTCCGGTGGGAGCACCGTCCGAGCTGTCAACGCCCGCCATCGTCGAGACCGAGACCTCGTTAACCAATCGAGTGCTGTTGGAGTTTACAGGCACAGATGCATACCATGCAGGCGACGTTCAATCATACGATGATAGAATCCCCAGAGTACACCTCCAGACCTAGGATCGAAGGGGAGAGTACTACCAGAACCTCCATGGACCAGCCTCTACGGGAACAGACGATTTTGCGACCGGGTCGCAGAGGCTTGCGACCGGGTCGCAGAAGGGCGGCTGAGGAGAGGGGACATCCAGCCACCGCCGTGGTTAAGACAACGGGGACAGAGGCAACCACGTTTACCTTCCGCGCAGAAGTGCGACTTTCAGCGGCTGACACTAGTGGGATGGCCACATCTTACGGAAAGGGGGTATGGTCGTAACTGTGGCCATCGACCTATGATGGGGCTTACGCCCTGGAGAGATCACCTGGTACATTTTGAGCATTGCGCAGCCTTGAACCGGTGGACGCCGGAAGAGAAGGGACAGCACTTGGCCATATCGCTGCGGGGTCAGCACAACAGCTTCTCTCCAGTCTGAAGATGAAACCAGGGGATGCAAATTTCATCTGCCTACGTGATGCCTTGGAGAGACGCTTCGCTCCGCCTAACCAAACAGAGCTGTATAAGTCCAAGCTGAAGTCAAGGCGACGACAGAGGGGAGAAGGTCTGCCTGAACTGGGCCAAGCTCTGGTGAGACTCGGCCAGATGGCCTACCCAGACGCCGGTGATGAGGTCCAAGACATCCTGGCCCGTGACCAATTCTTTGAGGCAATTGAAGATGACTTACGGTTTAAAGTCTGGCAGTGCCGCCCGAAGTCCTTACATGAGGCTGTGCATGCCGCAGTGGAAGTAGAGGCCTTCCGGGATGCACAGCGGCGACGCCCTGACCCCGCGGTGAGAGTTGCCGTTGGAGAAGATATATCTCCTGAACCTCCAGATTATAAAGAGAACGAGACAGCCCGTCTTCGAGCGAAGGTTGCTATCCTGAGGGAAGAACTTGAGAGGGACGCTCAAGTTCAAGGCGGGGCCAGAGGATGAGACGACAATCACGCCGAGGGCGCAGACGTCCATTTACGCAGTGTGGTCGTTCCTCAGAGATCAAAGACGGAGAGACTGCGGCAGCGAGAGTTGTGACCGTAACTCCTAATGACTTTGCAGCGGCCCAAGCTGCAGACCCGGAGCTACTACCGGTGATTGAGTGGGTGAAGGCTGGTACCAGACCTCGGTGGGACCTAGTCTGCCAACACAGTGAGGTAACGAAAGCACTGGGGGGAGCCTATGACGCCTTGGCCATGGAAGGAGACGACCTAGTGCGACGTTGGTATGACGTGCGAGGCCGGGAGAAGGCCAAGTTACAGGTAGTCCCGAGGGCCCTTCACAAGAGACAGCCCTGACAGCCCGACTGGGGGACACCTTGGTGTGTTCAAGACACTAAAGAAGGTGCGACAAGCGTACATCTGGGCCGGCCTGCAGCGAGACGTTCGACAGTGATGTCGAAGCTGCGACACGTGCAGCCGCAGAAAGCAGGCCGGAAAGAGCCCCGGAGAGACAAAAGTTGGAGCCCCCGTTAGACTAAAGAGCGAGATCTCCGAGGAGAGGAAGGACGTGAGCCTACGTTCTTGTGCCCGTTCTGCTCGAGTGACTTCCGGAAACGTGTAACGGGGCACTGTAAAAGGAAACCCGGGTGGGATGGCAGCTGGGGGGACCCAATACCCCGAGACCCCGGCACTGATGTACGGCCTATACCAACCCGGCCCTAGCCGGCTAGACTAGCACCTGGCTGAGCCGAAAGCGGCAGCCTGCCGCATGTTGTCAGCAGTCCAAGCTATGGGACGGGGGGCGATGCCACGACGGAGCCCGGCAGTTACCGGCGGCCGTGGGGCGGCCGCAGAGGCCAGAGAGGGGGCGCCCGAAAGGCGAAGCTATCGAGTTGGAGAAGGCGTTGCAGGTGGCGGATGACGAACAGCGCCTGCTACCTGCGCCAGAAGTGGTGCCCTTCCCTTGCCAGGAGGAACCTGAGGTCGCCATTTCACTTCCGGTCAGCATTCCCCGGCACCCCGAGGAGTTAATCCTAGGGACGGGGGTAACGGTCGCCGCCATCAGCCCCAGAGCAGCAACCAGTGGGCGTGAAGCCTCCATGCCGGAAGTGATCCCGGAGCTGCCGAGGCTGATACTCCATCCGCCGGTGACGGAGTTCAGCGATGAGGAGAGTGAGGTCGACACCGACAAAGGCGAGGGCGATGGTGCAGCCGGTACGCCTGAAGGGCTAGTGCAGGCCACTGATAGGGGCCAGAGTCCGACTGCCGCGGAGGCCAGGCCGGCGATGAGGCCGGTGAGCCTGGACGTGGCTCGACCACAACGCATACTGGTGCACCGGACCAAACTTTATGTGGACTCCGTGCGGGATCGCCAGGGCCGCGAGCGGAGAAAGGTGTATGATAAATGGGCGTGGACCGAAGAGCATAGTCTTCATGAGGGGAAGCTCGATCCCTCCTACTGAGCGCACAGCCCAGTGGACCTGATGTCGTTGGGCGGCTCTGCTAGCCGCCCATGTAATTATGTGTACCCTTCCAGGTACCAGAGCGGGAAGGGGGTCGTGAGGACAGCGGCCGAAATCCCTGAAGTGCGCCCGCCCGTGATGGTCCTGGGGGGGAATAACCGGACCTAATGTCGTGGCGGCCCGGCCAGACCACCGGAGGGCGGCCACCTTGTAATTTCGCCGGCCCTGATGGCCAGTATATGGCGAGGAGATTTTGTTTGTATTGATTCGAACTGTACAACTGGAACTGTGGAACTGCACTGGACTGTGGAACGAGAACGACCATGACGAGGACGTCATGATCTGGAAAGGCGGGGGCAGTGTAACGGCTAACCGTTTGTGTAAAGAACGGTTCGACTATGGAGGGTGACCCAGAATGGAATGCGGGGAAGGACCTTGTACATGTATCGTTAACGAAATGCAGGCCAGTGTACGGAAATGGAGTGCCCCGTATTTCTAACTTAGCAGACCAAGATAGGAGTTGACAATTACGTGAAATATTCCCTACAGGTTCTAGATTGGGATGCCGTTCTAGTTTATGGACTATGAACTGTAATTTCGCTGTGAGAGACGATCTTTCGTGGCAGGCGAAAAGTCTCCGTTCGTGGGGAACTTCCTGTGGGGACTTTTCGGGTGTGGAGAGTGCACACAGTATATATAGAGGTGCGGACATTTCGAGCGGGAAAGTACCAGAAAGACAGATCTTGAGGAAGCACGCAGGGTACAGCCTGCATTGTGTGGTTTTGGCGCACTTTACGACCGGGTCGCAAATGTAATTGTTTTGGCCTGGGAGTCTAAAAGATTGTAGCTAGTGCAACTGATATAAAACACGTCAATCCAATGCGAATTTGCCGGCTTGCATTTTCAGTGTGGAACCGTGTTTTTGTGTTGCACTATAAGTATAGGGAACACGACAGAGTGGGAAGACCGACTGGCGTGTTTATTGTAGTCGGGGGGTATTCTATAATACTGTAACATGACATGTATTGCCGCATAGCACATTACGGTAATCATGATCAGACATCAGTATAGAATAAGGATATAGGTCAATACCAGTAGATTGTATGATATCTGCACTGTTTTGCTGAACAGCCCGGGGCACTGGGACGTGGTCAGTATAGTATAGGTGTCGGTGTCATCGGTCGTGAAGCGGTATGTGACGGTAATAAGGGATTCCCTCCACCCTCAGATTATATGCAAATGTACTATAAATACAGAGATAATAGAGCCAATCTCTCCTACCGTTATTCAACGACATATCGTGCAGCCCGTGAGGTCGGCGACCGGGACGCAGAAAGGTCGCAGACGCCCTGCGATCGGGTCGCAGAAGGTCGCATAGACGCTGTACGGGTGCGAAAGAGACCACAAAGGTTACAGACAGTACCAGAAGACGGGGCACAGCAGAGACGGGTTTCTTCTCCCGAGATACGTCGATGAACCGGGAAATGTGAGAGACCTGCGACCGGGTTGCAGAAAGGTCGCAGACGGGTTGCGACCGGGTCGCAGAGGCTTGCGACCGGGTCGCAGAGGGTCGCAGAGAGTCGCCATCGGCGGTTTACAGACATTAATGATGCTACATCGGTACCAGATGAAATGATAACACAATATATATCCAAGTAGATGTCGTGACGGCCACGGAGGACGAGCTATACGTGTTTCTTACCTGGAGGGTCATCGTGAAGTTGTGTAGCCACGGGTCGTGTCTATAGACGGGTCGCAGCAGCCGTGAGGGTTGAGACGCCGTGCTGTACCTACCTGTGAGGGAAGCAAACTGGTGAGCTGACGAGTTAGGGTTAGGCTCCGACGACTGGGGGTGAAGAAGACGACGGGCTGCCAGATCCGTGGAGGAGCTCCAACGACTGGGTGGCATATATTGAGAGAGCGTTACAGCCGTAACGTTCCGACGACTGGGGGTGAAGAAGACGACGGGCTGCCACATCCGTGGAGAGGCTCCAACGACTGGGTGTTGTATAGCGAGAGAGCGTTACAGCCGTAACGTTCCATAGACGGAAGAAGACGACTTGCGACCGGGTCGCAGAGGCTTGCGACCGGGTCGCAAATACGGTTATCGTGTGGGGAAAGGGCCAGCAATCAGTCCGCCCTTCATTACGTGTGACGGAAGAGGTGAAGGCCAGGCCGCCCTTGTACACAGAAGAGAAGGGCCAGCAACCAGGCAATCCCGGTTATTGATTCGTTAACACTACGAATGGTCCTGCTCGTACACGTTACATAGACGTTTGATGCAAATTGTCAGACAGCCCTGCTTCACAGCTGGCTGTTCCCGCTCGTAACTGGGGGACAGCTCCCAACAATCTAATTAAAATTATATTCTATCTGCTCCCCCGTTCGGATATGTCGCTTGTAAGATCTAACTGGCTTGCACTAACGCGAGTGTCGACCATTCCCGAGAACTTTTCATAGTGCTTTGAAGGGAACATAGTGATAGGGGTCTTTTCGTTGGCTCAGTGGGGTTTCTTCTGATGTTGCCGCTCTTCCGCCAGCTTGGCACCATAAAGCGGGGTAGAAATATGGAATGGTCCTTAGCATAAACCTTTGGTTAAAGCGGATACGATGACCCTATCCCCCCCCCCCCTTCCCCCTCAATGTCTGCAAGTAAAGTTGTTAAAATGCGACAGTGATGTCATAAGATTATTAAATACCGTATTCATGACCTGGGCGCTCTTAACACCAAATTGAATTGAAATCAGTAAGATCCTTCATAGCGACATATACGACTGGGGAGCATTGATAGGATATTAATTTATTAAGATTGAGCTCCCATAAAATTAACGAGGATATACAGATAAATTGCCATAAATAAAAAAAAGTATGTATTCCCGGTGGCTGATTTTCATATATTATCGGAAGATGGCTAGTTCACAAAATATACTGAAGTTTGAGAATTTTTCGACGTACAGAAATCAATTCAGAAAGAAAAACGGGTGCCAGACAATATTCTAGCATAGCGGTCCATACAATTACCCAAATGAACACAAACGTATGTCATTTTACCCAAATGAAGGCAATATGTACCAAAATGAAGGCAATATGTACCCAAATGAAGCTAGTATGTGCGTATAAGGGCCCTGCCATCCGAAAATATAACAAAATAGGCCAGATGTACTGAATATAATGCCAAAATGAACCTACTGATGAAATGAAACTGTTAGTCTGAGATGGCTTTCAAGGGAGAAAACTGTGACAAAACCAAGCTGCCCAATGCAAGCAAAACCGCAACGAACCGTTTTTGGCCGCCTTTTTCAATACATTCGTGTTGGGGTTTTTTATGAACTAATCGAATTCCCATTTCTCTCAGTAGATGGGATGATTATAGTCGGCTGTGAATAAGGAAAAACGTTCTTTTCACATGCCGCTTAATTCCCATGTTTCGCCGAATCTATTTCTTTTGCCATGTTTTTATAAAAGGTAGATGATTCAAAGAATGATTCTGGTATGAGCATAATAATTCTGATTGATTGAAATTGTAGTTTAAGGGCCGCTTCCCATATGGATTTCGCGGCCCAACTCAATGTTTTATTTTAATTTCAATTTAATTTGTAAGCTTCACACCTGATTACCTTGAAACTTCAAAGAGGATTAAATGGTTGAACAATGAAGAGTATGATTGAGCGATTGTCGACACCTTTTGAGTAAATTGTGGCATTATGAGCAAATTTAATCAAGGCTCGGGAGTGGGGCTTTCAACAACTTTAATCTGCTTCAAAGAGGGTTAAATGGTTGAACGGTGAACAATATGATTAAGCCATTGTACTACTGGCAATATGATAACTGCTAACAATGTAAAATTTCAGTTCCAAACAAGGCAAAGGGGATTGCAACAAAACTGGTCAGAGGTGAGAGAGCCAGGTAGTCATGTATTCAATTGTGATGTTGACCGTGTTTAGAAAACAGATTGTCCGCAAAATGTAGCTTTGTACAATTGTGCTATTCGATGTGCTATTTCTATATTCAATAAATATTATTGTACAATATTCCTTGCCAATCTTTTTCTGTCTGATTGAACAAGTTGTAAGGGGATAAAGCATGGCTTTGCTTGGTAGCTGTTAGCTAGTTCTCAATAATTCTCCCTTTGAAGAGATCTCCCGCGAACATGTCAAACGGGTAATCTGAGCGTAAATTCGTAAATTTTTGGCATTATTTAGTGCACCTGTCCTATTTTATTATATTTCGGATGACAGGACACCCTTTCACGCATATACTAGCTTCATTTGGGTACATATTGCCTTCATTTGGGTAAAATAACTTACATTTGGGTTCATTTGGGTAATTCTATGGACCCTAGCATAGCGATCTGTACCCTAGTTGCACGGGTCGTTGACAGCAGAACTAATATTCTCCGCTCTCGTTTTATAGCGAGAGTTGTCTGGAAGAAAGTGTTTTAGTGGTGTCATCTTTCAAGTGAATATCTGGGCAACCAGTGGAACATTTTCATATTAAATCAACGTTAAATCCATCAGGATAAAGATGTCAATCACAAATATCTCGTTCGACATTTGATCAGTTATATCTTTTCCATTCGCGTTCCCCTTATTGGCATCTTCATGTAATGCGGTCGTACTAATTACCAATCGTGACCGCCCACAACGGTCTACCGTTATTCTGTCACCCACGGCTATTGTTTTACCGCCCGCGACTGTTGTTCTTTGGCTCTGAGCGTTCGTGGCTAAATATTGACCTTCCATAGACCAAGCACTTCTCCCTACGCCACTATATCCATGGAAACGGATTTATAATGATATTTGAAGGATTTCCTCATCTCGTATATATTGTTATCACGACGTCTCGCTGTGAAAATATTACCAGCAAACTTCTAAACATAGCACAAAGACATATTCCAGTCACGAATAAGTGGCCCAACAAAAATCCAGTGCCTTGGTGGAACCAAGAGTGTGGCAAGAACATCGCGGCAAAGAAAAAAGCACTCAGAAAATTCAAAAAAAGCCGGCTCCAGAGTGACCACGAAAGATATAAGGAACTGAAAATAATAGCAGAAAAAGCGTCAAAGAAGCCAAATCAAGATGCTGGGAAGATTAGTGCAACACTATAGATACGAAAACTAACTCAAAGAAAGTCTGGAATAAAATAAAAAGCATTCAAGGGAAAGCAACTAACACAATACCTGTACTAAACAAAACAAAGAGAACTAACCTTGAAAAGGCAGAATATCTTGCTGAATCATTCGCATCAAACAGTAGCGATAGAAACCTGAAACCAGAATTCAGAAAAATCAAACAAGAACCGATCCTGGAAAATGACACAAATGATTATATAGAAAACTACCTTAACGGAGACTTTACTGTCAGTGAATACAGAAAAGCTTTACACTCTAAAAAAGAAAGTTCACCCGGCGAAGACAAACTAGGGTATACAATCCTAAAGCACCTAAGTAGTATGTACACCGCAAATTGAGTAATTAGCGCCTCACTGCGCATGCGCAGACCTGTGTGTGACGTCACAATTGAGGAGGTTTTGGGGCGGTATTGGGGTGGTGTGACAAAAAAGTGGGCGTGGCCTATGTGAGTGGGTGGGTTCAAAATGGCGGCTTGTTTTGTTGTTTTTGTAAGATAATGTGCCGCCATTTTGAACCCACCCACTCACCTTGTGTACTGATTGACCTGTAGGGTGAGTGGGTGGGTTCAAAATGGCGGCTTGTTTTGTTGTTTTTGTAAGATAAGGTGCGGCCATTTTGAACCCACCCACTCACCTTGTGTACTGATTGACCTGTAGGGTGAGTGGGTGGGTTCAAAATGGCGGCTTGTTTTGTTGTTTTTGTAAGATAAGGTGCCGCCATTTTGAACCCACCCACTCACCTTGTGTACTGATTGACCTGTAGGGTGAGTGGGTGGGTTCAAAATGGCGGCTTGTTTTGTTGTTTTTGTAAGATAAGGTGCCGCCATTTTGATGACCATTGTATACAGGTGCCTTATACCATTGTATACAGGTACATCTGACCATTGTATACAGGTGCCTTATACCATTGTATACAGGTGCCTTATACCATTGTATACAGGTACATCTGACCATTGTATACAGGTGCCTTATACCATTGTATACAGGTGCCTTATACCATTGTATACAGGTACATCTGACCATTGTATACAGGTGCCTTATACCATTGTATACAGGTACATCTGACCATTGTATACAGGTGCCTTATACCATTGTATACAGGTGCCTTATACCATTGTATACAGGTGCCTTATACCATTGTATACAGGTACATCTGACCATTGTATACATGTGCCTTATACCATGGTATACAGGTGCCTTATACCATTGTATACAGGTGCCTTATAGTACCATTGTATACAGCAGAAATTGTCTTTGTAACGTCTTATTGTGACATCATGGCATTATTGTTGTTTTGTGACACTGTGGAACTGTAAAAATTCCATGAATGGAAAAGAATGATAAAACCCATTAGTGCATAATATTGCTGAAATAATGCCAACAGAAAACTCAGAGTCAATTTAAATATTTATTTGTATTGAGCAAATTACAAGAATTTCGAAGAGAAAAGAGCCGAAATAATGTCTGTCTGTCCTGGAAATCAGCTGATCAGCAATAAATCGACATCTCCGTTACCTTCAAGGAGATTTTGACATTAGGTTTTACCCGCTTTTATCACAAATCATTATAAAGAAATTGTCACACCCGGTGAACTCCTGAAACCCACATCCTACCCTGCTAGTCTGGTGATAATAAAATTTAAAGATCACATGTCCAACACATACTCACATAATGAAAGCAAGAATCGAACTTGCGCACCCCTCGAGATGAAGGATACCGTCCATGTTTCATTTTTTTGAGGTGTACTGAAATGCTCTCTCTAATTTATGCCCCGGTATCTATTTTCACATCTAGGTTGAAGATTTATATCGACACTGCTACACACTTTTCGAGATGTGTTTTCACTTTCGATGAAAGCACAAAACAGTCTAAAAAATTCACCTACGCTAATATTTTCTGGTGTTTTGTAGAATATAGATTCGCGTTCATTTCTATTTCGTCAAGAAAAAATGTTTTGTAGAATATATATTCGCGTTCATTTCTATTTCGTCAAGAAAAAATTTTCATCTCGAAAATTGGCAGATTGAAATGTTCTCTCTCTCTCTCTCTCTCTCTCTCTCTCATTTTATGACAAGCTTACCTGATAAAAGAAGTTTAGTCCAGATGTATACCTATATCCCATACTCCCGGACGTTTGATGCATATCTGGGGGGCTGTTTTTTTCCTAGGTGGGATATAACACACCATGCATTTGTATGCTAATCGAAATTCAGATATTTCCATCGGTAAATCCGGTGTCCAGTATACCACGTGGATGAAATTCAATTCAATTCAATGTATTGTACAAAACACCTTTACGCACTAAACTATGAAGCTAATGATTTTGGTCAGCGGCACATAGATGTTCCCTGGTTTGGTGTCTACATCCCAGCGGTTTTCTGTTTCTTGGCTTGTCACGCATTTTTTCGAAATTCACAGATATTTCCATCTACATATCAGCTGAGCTAACGCCCTCAATTGCCTGTTAGCTCTCTTGTTGCTCACGGTGAGCAAACGTTTCAAGAAATTGATTTCAGTTCCCGCATAACGTCTCCTTCAAGTCCATTTTGAAGAGTCGAGCGTATGAATCGAGTCAAAATAACATGCAATTCATTTGCCTGTCCGGTAAAACTGGTGAGTTGTTGGTTTGCGTTCGCCGCACACACACACTGAGGATTTGACCTCGCGAGACGAAATTAGTTTAATATTTTTTTCTCCCGCCTCGCGGTTCAGCCAATGAACTATTAGAAAAGCATATGTGTTTGCATATTAATAAAACCACGGGCGCCTAAAAAATGAACACATTTCATTACACTGTAGCGAATTGTTGCCATTGCACGTGTGAGTCAGTACGTTTTCATATCCACCTCAAATCGACACGGAGAATTTCATTGCCAGTAAAATTGTAAGTTCATTGCGGAAAGAATTGATATTCCATAAATTCCTGCGGGAAATAGGAAGTACACATATATAAAGAATATTGTCTTCACGTAAAAGTTTGTACATTTAAAAAAAAAAAATTTCAAAACAAAACAAAAAAATGTGAAGTAAAACCCGTCCTTCGGATGGGAAATCTTCATACGTCAAGTCAACAAAATTTTATTTTTCAGGTAGTGGGTCGAGTGAGGTATCATATTGAAGCTGACGTGAAATGCTTCACAATGATACCTCACTCCACCCGATTGGACCATTAGGGACGCCTCTAACCTCAAAAAAAGATTATTTTGAAGATAATTATCAACATCCGGTGAATGAAGATTTTTTATTTTAGAGGTAGTGGGTCGAGTGAGGTATCAAATTGAAGCTGACGTGAAATGCCTCACAATGATACCTCACTCGACCCGATTGCACCACTAGGGGCTGCCCTAACTCCAATAAAGGCTATTTTGAATTTTCTGCGCATGCGCGAAGTCCAAAGGCTATGACAATAGCCTTTTTGGGGTTAGAGGCGTCCCTAATGGGCCAATCGGGTCGAGTGAGGTATTAAATTGAAGGTGACGTGAAGGAGCATCTGATAGACTGGGTGTGGGCTTGAATTAGGGTAATTCTGCGCATGCGCGAAGATAATATGAAAAATATCAAACATCAAAATAGCCTTTTTGGGGTTAGAGGCGTCCCTAATGGACCAATCGGGTCGAGTAAGGTATCAAATTGAAGGTGACGTGAAGGAGCATCTGATGGACTGGTGTGGGTTGAACTAACAGCATTCTGCGCATGCGTAATCTTCAAAATATCCTTTTTTGGGTTAGAGGCGCCCCTAGTGGTGCAATGGGGTCGAGTGAGGTATCAATGTGAAGCATTTCACGTCAGTTTCAATATGATACCTCACTC